>JAVYIG010012318.1:0-54435 GCA_035222895.1 Strongylocentrotus droebachiensis | reverse complement strand
TTGTTATTATTATTAATGTTGTTGTAGTTGTTGACTTGTTGTTATTATTATCATTATTATTATTATTATATTGAACTGGGATCGGTTGATTATCGAAAGTCTTTTGGATCACGTCATGATTCTTTTTTTTAAATTAAATATCCTATTGAATATAGTCAGGGAGATGAAAGAGAAAAATAACCGATATACGGAATTTTAATGAAACACTTTCGTCGTATTCAATAATGGAAATAATATAATATTCCGTCACAGACTATTATTATTGGCCCGGATTATTGCACTTCGAAGGCAGTCTAATCATACAGGTGCATTTAATACGTGCATATAAATGACCGAGTTGATATCTACACCTATATTATGATGGTATTGATTGCCGAACAAAGAATAGACAAAATTATGGTATGCAGGAAATTGACGAGCATGAACGCGTCTGTGGTCAGGCTGATGAAATCGACGACAGGATATTTCCTCGTGATCGCAGTAGTTGTTAAAATCAGACTAGTTTTAGTTGAGAGGGGGACAACAAATCATTGAAATCAATATTAGTTGGGCAGGGAGGTGCCCACATTTTGTTTTTGTTGTGCGTTTTAATAATGAAATAACATTTTTAGCAAAACGAAGTGCCTTCTTTTTATTTTTGTTTTCTCGCTTGCTTCGGTACCTCGCAAAATTTAGAAACTCGATAAATAACGACATTCGGGTTAGAGGCGTCGACCCCTCTCGAAAACGGGCCTAAACGTCTATGCATATCTAAAACATTATTATTATTAATACAAATCATTTATCCAATTGATGATGCGAATTAGTTCATACGGATGAGAGTACTTTCACGTTATACAAACTGCTAAGCCAAATATTTATTATTAATTTGAGGTCTGAAATCACACACTAACCACCTGTCAAAGAAGCGGAACTTGTAAACGCTTTTAAATGGGAAAACGCTTGAATGACGTCAACGTGACGTCATAATCACAGGTAAAGGCTGGAGTCGTCGCGAACTTTTCCGAATCGGGAAATGAAGGATGATTTTTGTCGGCGGAGATGGAAATTATTCTCGTCACGGTAAAAGCGTATATGGAATGCTAAATGGAATAGGATGTCAGGTTTGTATACGGCAGGTCCGGTTTTGCGTAGGCGTCTCTTATTATTGACGAGGGAAGGCGAAATCAAATGCCGCTGAGATTGAAGACAAAGTGGGATGCAGGCTCGAGAATCAAAACAAGAAAGGTTTGGTTTCTTGTGATGAACTTGGAAGCTGATTAAATCTGGAAAGGGAGGAAAATAATCTTCTTTCTTTATCTAGAAACGTATCCGTCTCTGTCGAGTAATATGCGTAGTCTGGGTAATGATAGAAAGAATATTAGGTTGCGAGATAACTATGGTATCCAGAATAATGCCAACCGTTTATCAATTTCGTATATGTAAATGATAGCTTCTGATTAGAATAAATTGACCATAACAATTTATTTGGAAATATTGCAATGAAGAGATAAGACCTAAAGTTTTATCAATTAGTAATCTTGTAAATTGGTAAATATTATTTTAAGCAATCTATTATAATAAATGGAAAATACTTGACATGTTATCCCATCTATTTTGGGAATTCTCTTCTTATCCAAACCGAACTCCTTTTCTTTCCATTTTGTATTGAATAAGGTGTTATTTTGAACAACACAACAACAACAACAACAAATCAGAAAATGGAGGCCTTTCTCCTCTCCCAATGTATCAGCCAGATGATTAATGATTTAGCCCTATATTTTATATCAGTTAGATTTATCAGTGAAAATAACAAATTTATGGACTCAAATATCAGTAATCAGTGATGATAATAAGTTAAATATTGGTCAGATAAGATGCCTGTATTTATTAGTGTTTGTGATGAACTTTTATTGAAAACCCTGAATAGCCAATCATTTAATATTAAACCCCTGCATGAGACTAGACCACCTGTTACATCGCCTCCTTCAACACGCACACAAAACGATGGTAAATAAAATTCAATATTTTCAGCGCTGTTCTGGGACTTTGTAAAGATGCGTCGGTGTCGTTCGTGTTTCTCATAAGAAAATGAAATCTATTTTCAGAAATTCATAACAAATAGAGGTGACGTTCAAAACAAGGTCATCTTTCACCCCCCCCCCTCCTCCTTCAAATACAAGAGAACAAAATGTACAGTCATCATTTGCCATTCTTTTGACTTTTACACTATAATTTTGAATTGTTTATCAATTGTTATAAAAGCCTTTGTTTGGATTGTAATCAATAACATTTGAAATTGAATTTGAATTTTGAGTTTGAATTTGTGTTGATGTCCGATGTTGAAAATTACGTATTGAAATGTATTTGTGTCAGACTTGTATGCGTCGTAACCATAGTAATCACCATCGAACTCATTTTGCTTATTGCCCGCAACATCACACCTCAACACTGGCTTTCTCTCTCTCTCTCTCTCTTCCTCCCTTTCTCCTTCCATGCCTCTGCTTCTCTGTCTCTATATGCCTATGTCTGTCTAACTTTTATGTTTCTGTCTGTCTGTCTGTTTGTCTGCCTGAGTTTCTTTGTTTCTATTTCCCTGTCTCCATCTTTTATGTTTCTGTTTGTTTCTATATGTGTCCGTTTATATCTTTGTCTTAATCTGCCCCCTTAATCTCTCGCTCTCTTTCTCGTTCTCTTCCTCTCTCTCTCTGCCTCTGTCCGCTTTCTGTCTGCCTGTGTTTCTCTGTCTGTTTGTTTCTCTCTGTCCGTTTACATCTATGTCTTATTCTGCGCCCACTCTCTCTCTCTCTCTCTCCCTACTTTTCTACCACCATCCATCTCTCTGATGTCCATCTTCTCTCTCATCCAACCTCTCCTCCCAATCTGAGTTGTTGACGTCATTAACAGACGTGCTTTGAGTATCAATCTCCTTCGACAGCTTATCAGCTCTAAGTGAATCCCATTATCGTGTTAAATGGCAATTACAGGAAGCATAAAAAACAAAGCCCTCCCATCCACGAACTAATCGAAATAGATCGATGTACCCAGGAGAAATCTGATGGTGCTGTCTAGAACTTTCGAAGGAATGTTAAGAAATAATGTGATGTACTATTCCTAGTATACTCTTGAGTATAAATTATAGTGGTAATGATAGAAATGATAAATTTGCATTTAAATTATCGGTCTATTATTACAAGTTTCTTTTTTATGTAAAAGATTATACCATGTTTGGTGTTGTTTTGAATAAAAATGAACTTGAACTTGAAAAGTATGCTTGGCCCCTTTTAGTTAAGTTGTTATCAATAACAAGTGTTACGATTTCTATAACAAATATGCCATCAGCCTAATCATAATAATGCAACGATTTCCGTAGCGTCCGTAGCTTATCGATATAACATTATTGCAACTTGTTATTGATAACAAGTTTTATGAAGATTAATCGCAGAATTGATTACAAATGAATGAACATGATTAGGAATATAGGGAAATGGATGCTGTTTATATAGCGGACCATTAAAAAGACGTAAATGTAGAAATGGAGCTGGAATCGTTTTGAGGCATTTCTTTATTAGTTTCCAAATAAGTCTATGAAAAAATAAATGCGTGCAGTGGTCTGACCTTCTAAGTTTCTGATATCTCGCCAATGATAAACAAGCCTGATGTTCAAACCACGATCCTAATCTCGGAGAAAGTCAACATCATCCAAAACATGACGTATATTTGGAGAGTTCTAAATTATCTTGATCACGCTCGCATTTCCTGGAACGATTCAAGTGTCGGATACTAATTTAGATAACCGCCCTTTTTTCATTATGCTAAAGTGGAAGCTTGGAGAACGGTTTACTTACTCTCTTAAAAAAAAAGAGTGAATTTTCAAAATCACGGACGTCACTCCTTTGGAGAGTGAAAATGTAGTGAAAATAGAGTGAACATTCACTCTTTTCTTCTAGAGAGCACTCTAAAATCAATCGATTTTCACTCCTAAACAAGTGATCACGGACGTCACTCCCAAGGAAGTGAAAATAGAGTGAAAATTCACTCTCTTTTTTTAAGAGAGTAACGTGACGCTAATGATCTTTATTTAGAATTACCAGAGATTGTTACAATATTTTGAAATGAAAAGCCAATGTTGAGTTCGGGCAAAATGATTCATTTATGTGTAGAATATCGCAGTAGCGACGTGCATATCTCAAACTCGGTGTTGCTCTTGAAGTGGTCTAATAACTTCAAATTTGACCCACCTAAGAAATAAACTTTAATAAATTTAACTCAACATTGCTTTTACCCGGTGTCTGCAAATCGCTATATTAAATAGAAAATGGGGAGCCTGTTTCTTGAAATGCGCCCCCTTCCGGTCTATGCTTAGTTTTTTTTTTTTTTTTTTTTGTTAGGTCACTTTTTATTTCATTTGTTGGGACCCCAAGGAAGAGTTTTGTCATATTAACTAAGCTGCGCGTGCTGTCCACTATATTCTTGACTTTATATTTACTTTTTCAATTTTTGTTGTTGTTTGTTTGGGTTTTAATATCGATTTGAAGAAAAAAGTACCATACCGTACCATTTTATTCGATTTTTCCATGCACTGAGCGAAATGCCATTCAGTGTGGAAAAGACAACAGGACCTACTTGATAATTATATTTGCTAATCGAATGCATGTAGGTAATGTATATGACTAGTTACCGTTAGGGTAGGTGAGAAAAACCTCTTTGCAGATGACAGTGCTCTTGTTTCTCATACACCAGAGCAGATGCAACATGTTATAGATGTATTTTCATCAGCATCAAAGAAGTTCGGTCTACAAATAAACATCAAAAAGACTGAAGTACTATTCCAACCAGGTACAGACCACCGAGAGGAGGAGGAGATCCTAGTGGATGGGACAGCCCTAAACCAGGTAGATGACTTCACTTACCTCGGCAGCACTATATCCAAAGACGGACGCATCGACTCTGAGCTGGTGAAAAGAATGTCAAAGGCCAGCAGTGCCTTTGGAAGACTGCGAACCAGGCTATGGAACAACCATCATGTCTCAACAAGAGTGAAGTGCAAAATCTACAGGGCTATCGTCCTATCCACTCTCTTATACGGTGCGGAAAGCTGGACTCTCTACAAAAGTCAAGTAAAGAAACTTCACGCGTTCATGATGAGACACCTTCGAGCAATCATGAGAATCAGTTGGAAGGACAAGGTGACCAACAAAGAGGTACTAGAGCGAGCAAACCTTCCTTCTATGGAGGACCTGCTCATCAGGAAGAACCTACGATGGACAGGCCATGTCATCAGAATGCCCTCTGAGAGGTTACCAAAGCAAGTACTATTCTCGCAACTACCCGCTGGCGAAAGAGGGATTGGTCGTCCACGGCTTCGCTACAAGGACACGATCAAGAGGAACCTTAAGCGGAGGCAAATTGAAACCAAGACTTGGACAACTGCTGCAGGCCAGCGAGCTGTATGGAGAAAAGCTGTAAAGTGAAATGAAGGCGGTCATTGTCGCTTCGCGACAGACAGCTACTACTACTACTAGGTGAGCAAAACAACCACCTAATATTTTTCTCTTCAAACAGAATTTGTTATTGAAAACAATAATCATGTCATAACAAATGCAGAAAATGACAGTCATGTCAGTGATTTTTAGCGCGTTTACACCCTCAGTTAAAATATTCATTATGGTATTATTCAAGCCGCGAACTATCTTGTAATGCATTCACGCATGATTATGCATTATTATAACTGTATCTAAACCATTGTCATCATACTGCAGCTCGATCATCCGAAAACGTTCTTTGTTCAGATCTTATCTTTACGCGCGTTTTTTCTCGTTCGCCCACCGCAGATCAGAGCGTCGGTCTTGTATTTGCGCAGTTCAGCCCGAATAGCGCTTTGTGGTTTTTATTTGAGGTTTACAGCTTTAATATAGCAAGAAAGAGAATTAGCAAAAGCAGCTGAAATACAGATGGGTGATATCATGACCCTCGAAATGGTCATATTCTAAGAATGTATTCTAATTTATCGCTATTTCATTCAGATGTATTTTACGACTATTAATATTAAAGGTATAATTAGTTTTGCATGGAAACGCCCCTCTCAAAAAATCAAATTGAAGCTCTCATTACCAATCATAATTATGGAAGAATATGTTTTGACTACTACAAACTTTGCCGGGAAACCGCCTACTATAAATTGATATATTTGGTAAATTATCATATCGATTCAGGCAGGATAGATTTCGCGAATGCACTTCAACAGTCAAACATGTGGGCATATATTTCTGTTTTTTTTTTGCGAATTTAGATTGAAGTATCGCCATCTAAATCCTCTGAAGGCAATATTTAAACAATATTGAATGGATATTTTGCACCCAAAACCCTTGAACCGCAAGTTTACTACTACCGGGGTCTTTCTTCTTCTTCTTCTTCTTCTTCTTCTTCTGTACAAGTCATGTCGACAGACTTGTTAGTCCATACCCCCCCCCCCCCCCCCCCCACTCAGTGTTATTTAGGGTACGCGTATATTATGCTTGTTCCCTATTTTTGAAAGCACCCCCTATCTGAGGACTGCCAAAATTTCAGAACCCCCCTTTCGCGGGCTTTTTGCGGGCTTTTCCTGCCTTGGAGACCCCCCTAAAACCAGAAAAATTCTCAATGTACCCCCCTAAATTTGAAATAATTTCTCAGGAGTCCAAAGAGATGAGAGAAAAAAAGAAAAAACACCCCCTTTTTAAAGAAATCTCCGGTGAAAAATCAAATACACCCCCTTTTTTTACATTTCTCGGGCCGGACTTTGGTGCGTGAAAAGTACCCCTTTACCGGACATTTTGGTAACACGCATGCGGACATTCCGACCACGAAGTGGGGGGGGGGGGGGGGGGGGTCCATATAAAGACACGGAAACGAAGCACGTGGTCATGGAATAGAGCAATCTTTTAGAAATTATAGCGCATGGGACATAAAGGAATCAATTATTGATTATTGTTCCCGTGTTGATAACGCTACCAGGTAACTTATTCCAGTCCTTGCACGTACGAGGGAAATAGGAGAACTTGAAGAGGTCTGTCCTGCAGTACGTCTGTTTCAAATGTTGGCTATTGCTGCTTGACGAACGACGGGATCTAGTAACAGCAAGAGGTGTTAGGGTCTTCGGGATGGCAGATTGTCCGCTCTGGATCTGTTTCAAGAGGGCAAGTGCTGGCTATTCTATTCAGGTAAAGACCAGTATATTGGAAACGCCCCAATTTCAAAA
Organism: Strongylocentrotus droebachiensis; assembly: GCA_035222895.1. NCBI lineage: Eukaryota > Metazoa > Echinodermata > Echinoidea > Camarodonta > Strongylocentrotidae > Strongylocentrotus > Strongylocentrotus droebachiensis. The sequence continues at coordinate 47,216 of JAVYIG010012318.1, read as the reverse complement.
AATGAAATGGAAGCTCTTATTACCAATCATGTGAAAGAATATGTTTTGACTAATACATGATGATAAAAATTTTGCCGGGAAACCGCCTACTAATTGATATATTTGGTAAATTAGTTTATCTACATGGTCTGTGAGAGATAAACGCACGTGTCGCGCTCGTGTGCGTATAGTCCCATATACATCTTTCTGTGTACAGTGCTTGTAACTTTACGAAGACTGGGCCAAATTTCTTATCATTTTGATGATTCCAGAACCTTGCAGTACACACCAATACCTATATGCTAGATGATCAACCTTTTCTGATCGATTCCACAACGTTTCTTTCACAATGCAATCGCATGACCATAACTGGTCTTTATACCTATCCATTGTTTATATTGTCCTTATATTTATCTCCTTATTTATTTATTATTATTATTAATTATTATCATTATAATTATTATATCATCATTAGCATATTTCTTTACAAATATTATTATTGCTATTAATTATTATTATTGTTATTATAATAAATAGTATTATCTTATTATTATATTCAATACTCGCCTCCCCCAAATCAATTAAGTTTTATAGGGTCAATGACATCTTTTAACATCTGTCTTTTCAAAACACTGAAAACTTTACGATATATTGCATGAAATGAAATCAACAATTTAAATACAGCAATATTTGTGTCCCTATGGTTATTATATGTCATCAGGAGACATATTTTGTTAAATAGATTATTTTTCCCATACCGATGCAATAATTATTGGTCTGTGATTTGTACTTCACACCTGGCCACGTGGGTCAAGGAGGCTTACACGTGGCTGTTCTGAATAGTATAGCATTTTTGAAAAGGGGTCACTCCCCTTCCTACATTTCCTCTTCCCCGTAATCAGCTTAATCCTTAGTCTTAGAACCGAGTCTGTTTTGAGATAATATTAGCCGATGTTTCATTTGTTGCGATTCCGGGTAGTGCGGTATGTACAGTTATACGCAAACAGGGTCTGAACTATAATACTGCGTAAAATCGCGCTTCTCGTTGCATTGTTACGTCACAATGAGAAGTCTCCCTTTCTTTGTATTGTTACGTCGCCGATTGAATATCCACCTTCTCCGAAATTGAAAAGTTACATAACACTCTCTTCTGTAAAATATCTTTGTGTCTCCATAATCTAAGGCCAAAGTATGCATGTATACAATTAGTATACAAATAACGCACGTCCCAGAGTGCAATAGCGGTGAATGCAGTACGCGCGAGGTTTCTTTAGATTGGTGCCGCTCTGATGCACGAGCCGCTTGCGGCGAGTTGACAGTGCGAACCATCTGAAGAAACCGAGCGAACACTGCATTTACGTTTCGCACAACAGGGTCAAGTGCGTTATTTGTTTTATAAAATAGCGACACAAATAGCAACAAACAAAAGTTTAGATCTTAGAGTTCGATCTAGATCTAGAGTTATGTTGGTTCTACTAATAAAATGAGGTTCTACTAATAAAATGAGGTTCTACTAATAAAATGAGGGTCTAAGTTACTCACTCTAAGACCTTGCAGGCTTACCAAAAAGTCCACGGGATTCATTGTTTGATTAAAAATAAAATGCATAGGGTGTCTAGAGACGAGTCTACATCAGACAGCTGAAATTCCTGGCTTCATTATAAAATCCAAAAGTCAAAACGGGTCTAAATCCAAGGCAAAAGTAAAATAAAAATTTGCTTTCTAATATAATACCCCGCTCTAGCTAGCTAGCTAGAGCTAAGCTACGCGTACGCTGCGCTTGGGATCATGGTGGAGCGTACAATATTAGCTACGCGTAGCCTATAGCCTACAATGCACTCGAGGGAGCGTACTAGTACTACGCGTACGCGCGCGCACTGGATCTCCATGGCCACGCGTACGCGCCGTGCAATATAACTTTTTACTGCGCTTTTTCTGCACTCATTTCTGCAAAATCGTGCTTGCATCAAAAATTTGTCAATGCCATGTGACGCGTATTGACCAATCACGATGCTTAAAATACTAGAGCCATTTTATAAAATGCTTTATAAAATGGCTCTAGTATTTTAAGCATCGTGATTGGTCAATACGCGTCACATGGCATTGACAAATTTTTGATGCAAGCACGATTTTGCAGAAATGAGTGCAGAAAAAGCGCAGTAAAAAGTTATATTGCACGGCGCGTACGCGTGGCCATGGAGATCCAGTGCGCGCGCGTACGCGTAGTACTAGTACGCTCCCTCGAGTGCATTGTAGGCTACAGGCTAGCTACGCGTAGCTAATATTGTACGCTCCACCATGATCCCAAGCGCAGCGTACGCGTAGCTTAGCTCGATCTAGCTAGCTAGCTAGGGCGGGGTATTATATTAGAAAGCAAATTTTTATTTTACTTTTGCCTTGGATTTAGACCCGTTTTGACTTTTGGATTTTATAATGAAGCCAGGAATTTCAGCTGTCTGATGTAGACTCGTCTCTAGACACCCTATGCATTTTATTTTTAATCAAACAATGAATCCCGTGGACTTTTTGGTAAGCCTGCAAGGTCTTAGACCCTCATTTTATTAGTAGAACCTCATTTTATTAGTAGAACCAACATAACTCTAGATCTAGATCGAACTCTAAGATCTAAACTTTTGTTTGTTGCTGTTTGTGTCGCTATTTTATAAAACAAATAACGCACTTGACCCTGTTGTGCGAAACGTAAATGCAGTGTTCGCTCGGTTTCTTCAGATGGTTCGCACTGTCAACTCGCCGCAAGCGGCTCGTTGCACAGAGCGGCACCAATCTAAAGAAACCTCGCGCGTACTGCATTCACCGCTATTGCACTCTGGGACGTGCGTTATTTGTATAATATTGAAATCTAAATTACTACTATGCGCCCAGTCGTTTTTTTTGTCCGCCTTTTTTGTCCAGGTAGAGTTTAGAATGGTTTTTCTTTGCCTTGTTGCGTATATCACTGATGGTAACTTTGAATGAAATCAATATTATCTGCCATGGCAACATCACTTAAAAGCCAATCAAACCTAGGTTTTGACGGAAGTTGCCATTAATAGCAAAATTTGCCATCATGCTAAGTTCTATGCAAAGGGGGCCATGCCACGAGGATATTCATTGTAATTCATTCAAAGGTCTATATCAGGCCTTCTCAACTAGTTTATTAGAAGTGCCAAAACGAAAAGAATGTGTAGTTGAAGTGCCACCCTGTATGGTTGACTGTGCTGCGAGGGAGCGCAGCGACCGAGCCGAAAATGGGTGGGGTACAGGGGCGAAGCCTTAACGGGGGGTAGCAGGGGGCAGACCCCCTGAAGCTGGTGGATTTAGGGCTTTCTAAAGGCCCAAATGGGACATTTTTAACACCATTAATTCCACAATATAATCAATCATAATTTCATATTGATGTGAAAAAATTAGTACAATTCCTGGGTACAATTACACTGGAGGTATACATGTATTTATATGTAGTTTTTTGTGTGCAATAAACACGGGAAATGTCAAAATGTCAAAGTGAAAATCAAACAAACAAAAACAAGAGATTGGCAAAGTTAAAATTTCGTTCTTTCTTTCTGTTTTTGTTTTGTTGTTGCAACAGTCGCGCGCCACTCCGACTGACCGCAAGCGCCACAAGTGGCGCGCGCGCCGCCAGTTGAGAAGGCCTGGTCTATATATTTATATCAATATCCATAATATGCTATGTTGGTATTTCACATTTCGGGATTATCTCTTACTTTCGTAGAATTGAGTTGTCTCGATTCTTTATTAATTAATTCTTCGTTTTGTCTTGGCGATGGTTCCATTAGGTCCAAAGAATCAATGAAGAAGAGGAGGTGCGATGGCTCAGTGGTAGAGTAGTGGTCTCGTCAATGGGAGGGCCTGGGTTCGAAACCAAGTGAATTTGCTAGTGCCCTTTGGTAAGGTATTAATCCTCATTACCAGATCCCCTGCTTGCACAAGCATGTTACACGTGCTTTCTTAGCAGTCATGTAAACATCCAAGTCATCAAAAAACACACGCCAACCAAGCACCAAATGCGGAACTTACCCCATTGTCCTCTTGTAAAATGATTTATAATGTCATTTTTGGAAACGTATGGTGTTCTTTACATTCCTCGAAACCAAATTACCCTTTAAATACTATTTTTACACGATCCCACACAATATTTATAGTTCCTTTTCCATTCATGTTTTTTGTTTATAGCAATAGGCTTCGCTCCAGGATTTACAAGCGGACTACATGACTGGCTCTGAAAAGTCATTTGAAATTTGATTGATATCTTCTTTTTATTAAAGTTGATACTCTAAGACAATCCCAAATACTGAGATAATTACATAAATAGAAAGCTTTTAACCCCCATAATAACATCAAATGGTGTCCACCCGACAAAACAAGTTTAGAATAATGAATTTATTCGAGTAAACTCTACCAAAATATCTAAGTCTGAAACCCGGAAGTGCACGTAGAGTCGGGCCTCTATCCGTGACGTCACGAACGGGAGTCATGGGCTCAGTGAGAGTGAATGGCAGTGATATCCCTACGTAAATGCTATCCTGTCAGAGCTTAGATTTGTTGTTGTTAAGGAGTATATTTGATGGATTTTCTGTTTTCATTTGAATGAAGAATAACGAAGCAACATTTTCCAGTCGCTGATTTCTTTTTATATCCTCATATTCACCTATTTGGTAGAGATTTAAGACGAGTTTACTGCTTAGGAATTAAAGTTAAATCGTGCACGTATGATAGGCGGATGCATTATATTGTCATCAGATAAGGTAGGAGCAGTTTTGTAAAACGAATAGGTCTAGAACTATGATAGTAATTATCATAGATGTGTGTGACTGCCTCAAAAAAGGATACAGTACCAGTTAAACATTTTATGTGGTAAAATATCAAACTTAAACGAGATCATGCAAGCGCGCTTCCTCTATAATATTTTGGCGAGTGATGCGGCTCTTGCATGAACGTTCGTGAAGCGAGCAGAATCGGGAGGTAAGACCAAGCCGCTGCTCTAGGCGCTGCTTGCTTGTGATGGAACGTACGTGCGCTAGTTATAACTAGCGCACGTACGTACGTATACATGTATACATGTATATGTATACATGTATATGTTTATCGGCAATTGCAAGAGAATGAAAGCGACGTTGCCAGCTAAGAAAAACAACTAACAAAGACTTGCTCCTGACTACCGGTGTCAGAATTGGTAGATGAAGGATCTTCAGGGCCAAGGAAGGCGAAAGACATGGGCAAAAGGAAGAGGAAACCATCGGGAGATCGCTGTAGTGTATGGTAATGAACTGTGCATGGGTAGCTGTTCACTCCGTGCCTGGGCCGATTTCAACACCAAAACAAAAATTACGTGGTGAAAATATCGACTAACAGCACGTCGTTGGCATGTATATGTCATAATTTTTAAAAGGGGAATTGATATTAATACTATGAAGTACTAGGGGAAGGTAAAGAATTGTACATAGAATTATGATTTATTAGACTTTTCAGCCTTTGAAACAAAAATATGCAGAAAATCGTATCACTCTGCACACGTTTGCTATGGAACATCCGGGTACGTGAATATACTCTCTCCCGGACGTGAGGTCATAAATAGTAGACCAGCGCCGTGACTGATTTTCTATGCAAAGAGAGGCGGATATTTTCAACATTTCAATTGAGCATTTCGAGTAGACAGAATTTTTTTGTGATATACTAAGTAATTGAAAAACTTAAAAATAACATATACTTGCCGTAGGTAACAAATTAAGGGACATTTATTTGCTTAGAGTATCAACTTTAAAGGTAATACAAAGTCAGTTGGGAAATTTTGAAAATTAGGTGGATAGTGATTCTTTACAATTTTGATATATTTGGATGCCCCTGTGGATGTATAATAGGCACTAGAAAATTTAGCCCCTAAAACACTACTGCTTTCGAGAAAAATTGAATATAAAAATTTACCGGTGCTCCCGGTAAATTTTGATGAATTTCAAATAGCGCCTACGGCCGTACAATGGTAGCTGCGACCATAACAATTTCAGAATATGTAGTTGTGATATATAATTTCCAAACGGTATTAGATAATCGGTTAATGTTAGTCAAGAAAAATTGTTTTATAGCTTAATTAATATCTTGACCTTGAGAGGGAGCTATACAACACAAAGAGTTTATTATTTACAATTTCATAACTTTAGACTCGAGTTCAACCGCGACAACGATCAATGAATATTGTAGGATCGCATATGCTTCCAATATATTCATTTGAACCAAATTCATGACCCCATACCAAAACTTTGTATTACCTTTAAGGCATTCCTATTCATTGATGCATTGCATAACGTGGGACCCATAAATCATAACTCAGATAACAACACGCCGTTGCCTTCAGAGTTTCTGTTGACATTTTCATTCGGAATTATGAGACATTAATAGTGCTTTCATATCCGGGATAGAATAGTAAAACAGGGAAGTAATAATCTAAAAACCACAAATTAAGTGGTCTAGGGATTCTCTGAAAATGAAACGTGTTAAAAGCGAAAGCAAATTGTATAACTGGCTGGATTGTTTTGATTTGAATTACAGCGTTGCTTTTCGCGGTACATTTTGAAAGTAAATATATTTAGCAGTATAATGACATGACCTTTCTTCACGCAAAATCTTAAGTGAACGTGATCAATATAAGAGGTAAAAAATGTCATGAACTTTATTCATTTCATTCATTTTATTCATCCTGGACCAAATTAATAAAGGTAATAAAGAAACAATTGCGAATCGATTGGTTGCATCTTTCTATAGACATTTCACATGTCACATAAGGCATTAAGCATTGATTATTTCAACCCTTGTGTAGAGACGTAACAATAGTGTAACCTTTCAATCCCTGAAAAACTCATGGCAAGCGTCAAACTTCTTCATTATCTTTATAATTTCGTTCTCGAATCTCGATAGTATTTCAAGATGAATATGATATTTTCTATTCATACACTGTATGGAATCCCATGGTATGTGATTACTGGGTATCATTAATTTCGTTTAAATTCTAGTTGTTTTATTTATTTGACAAATAAAAATACAAATCGTCTCCTCATTTACGACTGTGTTATACAGACTCTTATTTTTCCGTCTCTGGAATTATACTACATTAAAGGGATTGGGTAACTTTGTATCAGATTCTGAAACAAAATCCTGGATTTAGCTCATGATACAATGATAATTATAAACATTTAGGTCAGACAGGAACCCCGTGAATTTTACAATCTTGCCTGACTGATAATCAAGATATTTATGATTGGAAATCGAATTCAAATTTTGCGTTTTCCTAACACTACAGTCTATTGGGGAAAATGAGTATGGTAAAACAGGTCACTCAAAGATTGTTACTTTTTTGAGGCACTTCATGATCATTTTGAAGCGCAATTTATCAGGAATTCATTATTACACCATAGCACAGACACTGATAACACGTAGGGCCATGCATCTCACATTTAACATTGTTAAAGGTACTATGTCCCTTTTGCAGCCAACCTCAAATGCTGTATAACTTTGCAGGAATTATGAATATGTCATGTATGTCCTATCTGTGAAATTTAAACGTTAGCAGTGTCCTCATATTCAAATTGTGCAAGGAAACCCGTTTACTTGCTAGACTTCACTGTCAGACACTATTGAGTGACTGACTGGCTTTTTTCTTCTTTGGTAATAACATACATGAAAAGAGTTGTAAAGGGTACATGAGCATTTGTCTACATCAATAACCCACTTCTTGTGATGGCCAAGATTAAACTGATTGAATCTTTGCGCAGCATAAAACGTATGACCATTCGTACAATGGTCTGAAAATCAAGACTATTACTTTTGGGCTCTATAGCCCTAAAGTCGATTTGACAACTAATAGTCGTTATTTTCCCACTTGAAGACATTTTCAAGCCCCACCTTTTTTAGGGAAGTTCTAAATTAGTATTATCTTTCAAATGCAGTTGGAATTTAACTTTTTCATTTTTTTGGCCTGCAAATGGGACATAGTACCTTTAAATGATGCCTTTAAGTTTCGCAGAGTGTATAATTCCATTGCATATGATTACTGTGTATAATCAAGGAGTTGGAATATTAACTCTAGTTAATTATGCCTTTGTCAAAATTGTCGACGTATCTTTAGGAAATTTTCCCTCGTTGAAAACTTATCCTGAGGCTTTGTCATATTCTCCTGTCTCTAGAATCATTTCGTAGAGTGTATGCAATAATTATTTTATTGCATACGATTACTGGGTATCATTCATTTCATATTAATTCTACTTGTTAAAAAACAATACTTTTGTTTAAACAAAAATTGCCCAGGTTTTTTTCGGAGATCGTTTCCTCATTTTTGACTTATCCTGACCCTTAGTCTCCTGTCTCCAAAATCAGACTACATTGATTTTGCCAAATTCCAAAAGGACACTAATTCCCTTTAGAAGTTGTTTGTTGTTGTTGGGTAATTGTTTATTGGCGTTCATTCAATGCTGAATATATACGCCATAATTATTTTTAATTTTATAAGGAAAATCAGTTATAAATAAGAAAACTGAGGATAAAGATTTGTAATGATATAATTAATAAAGTCCCTTTAGAAGATTCCTCCGTCCTTGCATTGTCTGTGGTCTTGTTCAACTCTTTGTTCTTTGACCATTGGTCGATACATGTAGTGGATCCCATGTCATGCCTCTCAATCTCTCAGGCCTGGAGGCCGGGGGCATACAATGAAAAATCTATCGCCCTATAAGCGCTTGGGCAGCTCCCTTCATTTGCTGTGGCGGGAAATTTGAGTTTCGTTTCGTGTTTCCGCGGGAGAACCGTAAGAGCTAGTTACCGTTCCTTCCCGCTCTATACGTCCTTTGTTTTTGAGTGGCTTTTAAAAATAATTTGTTGGGCGGGGTAGCTGTATCGTCGAATCCAACTTCCGATATTCGATTATGTCATACAAAGAGGGCAAACTTGTCTACCAATCTGCCTTTGCAGGTCGACTTCCACCCAAAAAGTTTGTTAGTATTAGAAGATTTGATTTGAGTTTAAATAGTTTTGGATTGTTGCTTTATACTGCTGCTCAGTCTGCAGAGAGACAGACAGGAAAATCCAGCTTTTACAAAATTACAACGAACCTAATCTTTCTGTTTAATGCAGCTTTTCCTCGGTCATAACAGTGTAAAGCTGCATTTAGCTGTGACACCGGGATTTAAAAAGTGAGTGGAAATGGTTCAAAAAGCGGCGCCAGGGGGCAGCTAGCTGGGGGTGAGGGATTCTGAAGCTCTTTATTGTTGCTTGTCAAATTAATGGTATTTGTACAACGCTCATTGATGCTCAGTAAAATCTGCCCCCTACCACCCCCCCCCCCCCCCCCCCCTCGATCGTACATGCAATTCTGGATGCGTCACAGGTTAAATGCAGGACTTGATGGAATAAACACAGAATATATAATTTAATAATTCATATAATTCGCAGGATTATAATGTAATGGCTATACAACAACAACAACAACAACAACATCATCGTCATCATCATCATCATCATTAATTATAATCATTATTGTCAACATTATCATCATCATCATCATCATAATTAATTATAAATATTATTATTATTAGCAGGAGTAGTAGTATTATAGTATAAGTAGCATCAGCAGTAATAGTACCAGTACATGATTATCAATATTTAGTACATAAAGGCTAGTTATCACAGTCACTACCGTGTACAAATTCTCGGTGTGCATACGACTCCTGGCAACTTTTCATGATTAATTAATCGAATCCCACACACTGCGAATCTATCACAAAAAACAACAAATAAACCACTGAGTTGAAACACTACTATTACCGCCCATTTTCATAATACATGTCACAAAAACAAATAACAATGCAACATCATGTTTTTAAGGTTTGATTGCCGTTACACGTTTATGCTTCACGAAAGTCGTCATATTGAAAATCAATAGCCTGCTGACGATTCGCACTAATCATATTCTTTTCTTGGTTTATTGTTTATTTATTCAAGAAATATCCATCGCAGCCCAGGGGCTGAATTGTACAATATTTTTACAAAAGTAAATGATTGTAAATCTTTTACTTGCAATCGTTCCTTATGTAGCGACACACTTGTCACACTTTTTATATTGAGACTTATTTGTTTGAATATTGCATAGCCCTATTTAGTAAAATGTGTACAGTTGCAGATTGAAACCTTCATTTTGTAAACAGTTGAGCAAATGGGCTGAATAGAACACTTGCCAGTTGCATAATTCAAATTTGAAAAGAAAAGTGACCGTAATTTTTCTAATAATGAATACAGTTTTCAGTTATGGTTTTACTGTACCTTTGGCCTTTTTTCAATTTTTGAGATTTTCACCGTACAAATCCCTGCAATGCCCTTTTAGTTTCAGCCAATGATCTGTCAATATTAGATACAAAATGAGTTGGGTTTATAGTCGTTTTTTTTTCTTTACAAATTGTAAACTATGAAATCTTTCCTAAAAAAACGTTTGGAGCACGTCCATAATAATTATACACATAATCATAAACCAATATCTATTTTGTATCAACACCTTTGACTGGTAATTCCTTACGTTTAATATATAATGTAAGTAGAGTTTCAATAATTTGCGAGATAAAATTATATGCATAATTACATTGCATTGCCTGTTTGTTTTGCCATAGGCCTGCACAATTTAAACCCACAAAAAACTACCCCTTCTCTCCATCTACTTTTTGATATTTCAACGATTTTTAGAATGAAATAACAGATATTGTTTCAAAGCACATGAACAACTAGAGAGGATCTAGAATATCTCTGTCGCAGATCACATAGCCACGATTCAAAATGTAAACAAACGGCTATAATTTTGGGCGCGTTAAAAACAAAGAGTCGAGTTCGTTTACTACGCGGTGTTTACATTCAAGGCTGTCTAAAAATATCAGCGTTTTGGGCATTCAAAAGAGTGACGCACTTTTCTCGCGAAATATCAACACAAGGTGTTAGTCTGAGTTGAGACCGTAAATTTAATTATATTTTTTAAAGGTAAAACACTGGTGATGAAATAATTGTAGGAATATAATGTGTAATACATAATCATTAGTTAGATTTTACGATTAAAACAGTGTTCATTTGATTCTTAACTTACCCCTAAAATCATTAATATCGACTACCAAATCTAAAAGAGGTCTGTATCTAAGGACTACACAACTTACAACTGACGGACGCATCCATTAAACATAGGGGTTGCACTTTAAGTAATGCTCCTATATCGACAATTTTTATGATTATGATTATTATTGTACTAATAAGCGAATAAGATTTGTTATTAATTAATTAATGATATTCATATTTGGGTAAATTTAAATGTAAGAACTTAAATCGTTCGTCCTTTTTGGTATAGATTCCCCTTCAAATACAAAAGATCGTCGAAGTAATGAATATTCATGATTTCCTGGTGACTTCATTCACAAAAATGGACACGTACGCTACGCATATACTATACTGTTGATGTCGCGTGCATTCACCGTATCTATCGATAAAATTCGCCGGTTTAGGCAACGCGCCAAATACACCGGTACATTCTATTCAGTGCGACTAACTTAGAGCGAACGGAACCTACCTACGCGATGATCGAGGAAAGATTTGAGTGCAATATGGATCATAAAATTGCTGATAGCCCTGATTCAGGGAAATTTTCTGTGTGTTTAGACTTTTCCAATTCACATTCGGATTCATCAGGATATATTTTAGGAACAGAACGAGAAAGAAAGCCGGTGATAAGGACTTTGGTAAGCCTCGTTTTTTTCAGACCATGAACAGTGGCGAAAACTGATCCACTTTTTTCACATTTTGTTGTGTGTTCCAGTGATGAATTACATGTTCTAGTTGTATTTTTACGTACATAATATCTTAAGCACGGTAAGTAGTGATAATGCATTTAATTTACCACTTTGGACAATATTTTTTTTCATTCATTCCCATTTTATCATTCAATTTTCATCGCCCATGCTGGCACGCGGTTTCCTTGAAAAAATTTAGGGCTTGGTTGCAGTCGCGTATTGACTGTGTGTGTAGTGTGTGTTGCCAATTTGGATTTTGTGAACTTGCATGAACAGTTAGTAAAGACTGCGGTTAATTGATAGTCATGTGATAATTTAATTTATTTAATTAATCTAATTTTTTCAGAATTTTTCTGACTTCTGCACAATACATTGATGAAAATTGAGCCATTGTCATGTTTGTTGATCAGTATTCCGACCAGTGCAAGTCCGATTGGCAACATAGATTTGCACCGTAACAGCGCGCCAACTTTGAACGGGTGAATTGATCTAGCGCGAAAATGATGGGAACCAAAATCAAAACAAAGCCGAATTCTGTTGGCGCGGTATTTGTATCGTCGAATCCAATTTTCGATGTTTGATTTTGTCATACAAAGAGGGCAATTTTTCTACCAATCTGCCTTTGCAAGTCAACTCATATCTTACGAGTCTATTTAAAAAACTTATTCTGATAACAAAGTGAACTTGAACTTGAACTTTTTTTCTAGATCTAACAAGTTCGACTTGAATTTGAAAATAAAAACTGAATTCTGAATGGGGGTCGATTTTATTTCCAATTTTGATAACAAACAAAGCTTTTAAAAAAAAGAAGATCAAAGCCCTTCTTCTTCCTCTTTCAAGTTCAAAACACAGCTTTGCAAGCTTTAGGTAATATTATGAGGTTTTTAGTCCAGCAATGCTAACTTAGATCTAGAATGTTGGTTGCTGAAAAACATGAAAAAGCAGGGCAAATAATAGACCAAATTTTCTGTCTCTTTCGTTCGTTAGCCTCTTATTGGGGTAGGGTCGGCTTTCTCTTTAGAGACGGACACCGTTTATACGCATTCCCTTGCTAACGCCACGGCCATTTGAGGCCATATTTTTATGCCCCGAAAATCCCCCAAAATGTCATTTTACCTCATGCATATCCGATGCATTGATTATTCAAAATTAGGCCTAGACTCTAGGCAATAATAAATCGGTTCCACTTACCAACTTGACTGAAATAATCCGTTTAATGGTCCATTTTTAGGAAATTATGGGTCAAAATCGAAATCCATGTTGAAAATCTTGCAAGACGTATTTTAACTCTCGCTGCGCATGACGTCATCTATTGTTGTTGTTGTTTTAATTTATAGGCGTTTTTCATTCAGAAGTGAATATTTACGCCTCTTCTCTCAGGATTTTTATTCCTTTAAAATTAGATTTTCTTTTTTTGATATATAGATTTGGATAAATTGGATTTTTAAAAGCTAAACTTTTATTTAATGATGAAGAATTCAGTGGCTGGCGAGCAAAAGGCTTATCGGCTATATACGTAGGACGCCCAAGGACCAACTCGGACACGGTACGTTGTGACAAGCTTCTCAACTCAGCCTAATGCTGAGCCTAGGCCCTCCGACGTCCACCAATATGTCTAGTCGTCTCCACCGTGTTTCTTCAAAATTTTGACCGAAAACCAAATAAAAAAAAACAGATCATGATACATGAAGATTTTAAACGTTAATATAGACAGTTTTCTCTTCTAATTTCTTTTTTTCTTCTTTTTTTCTTCTTTCTCACTCTTCTTCTTCATGTACATGTATACTCACTATAAAAAGCGAAACATATTGGGCTCAAATAATTATGTGCGGTGCAAGGTGGTTAGTAGGGGTACAGGTGTACCCTTTTAGATCTAACTACGAAGTTAACCAGAGCCTGTTGGTGATTAATATCTGTTGATTTCAGGAGTATTGGGATTACTTCTTCGTTTTCTATTCCAGATTCTGTTATAAGCATGGCTCTCTCTATAAGAAAGAGTGGGCACTTACATAAAAAATGTTTAACTGTTTCTTTTTGGTGCTCACAGTTTGGACAATGACCTGTCTCATGTTGATTCAACTCAAAAAGATTTTCATTTAAACCTAAGTTTCCCATTCTTAGGCGATGAAGAATAGTTTCATGATATCTGTTGTTCAGGTAACACACAAATGTTTTTGATACTAGAGTTTGCGTTTCCCGTAGGGGGGATGATGTTTCATTCCATCTTTTTTGCCATATCTCTATGTAGTATTTCTTTATAACATAATTTGATTCTGCTCTGGTAAGAGCGTTGTTGATTTCTATATTTTTATTTAGTCCTGCTTTAGCAAACTTATCTGTTATCTCATTGTGTTGTAGACCACAATGACTGGGAATCCATTCGAAATAGACCTGGGTGCCCTTGTATTTTAGTTGACTACACAGGGTTAAAATTTCAAGAATGAAAGATTCGTCTTTACGAGATTCTATGGCCTGGAGTGAACTCAAAGAATCAGAAAAGATGACTGCCCCGGTGTAAAGTCCTGGGAGTTGTAATAGCCAATCTAAATCTCATCCCTTCTAGTCTACGCCAAAGGCAAAATGATTTTGAAGAAAAACTGATATCGCCATTACGAACGTGTAGCTCGCGCACGAACGAAAGAGACGGAAAATTCGGTCTAGGCAATTAATAGACCGAAAGCTTCAGTCTCTGATATTGACGGTTGTTCCGCTGAGATTGTATCTGGCTCCTCTGGCCGCCTCTATACATTAGGGAATGTCAACAAATGTCAGTTTTATTAAAGAAATGACCCATGTCAGAAGGTTATTTCTTTCTAGGCAATTAATCATGGCTTAGTTTAGTACTAGTGGTAATGGTATGACTGGTAGTTAGTGGTAGTGGTATCATTACCAGGAGATCATGGGTTTGAAGTTTTGAACCAAGTCGATGCACTAGTGAGTAGATCTAGTAGTGCCATTTCCTTTGGTAAGGCATTAATCCAAGTCCCTTGGAGAAGAATTATGAGCCATCAGTACCATGGAATGAATGGTTGCTTAATTACAAGCAAACACCTGTTTTCTTTAAATTAAGCAGTCAAGTAAAAAACAGAAAGAAGGAAAAAGTTTTTTTTTTTAAAGAATTCAGAATCAGACATTTCGTTTGAAAAAGACCAGATTCTAAGTCTGTCAACAGTAGCTCTACCTGTTATTAAATATCTTGTTCTAGTTTTCAAAAAAATTAGCCATTTGATTAAGGGAGGAAAAATGGTATTAAGGAAAGACAAAAAATGGCGCGATGTACCACACACCACAGAGCACAGACTGTCGGACTAGACTAGAGTAGACTACAGGAATCTAGGGCCCCTCCTGGACCTCCTGGACTGGGAGTAAATACAGAAAAATTGCCTCACAAAGATAGAAAAAAAAAGACGAGAGGAAATTGTTTACTTTAGAAAACATTACTTCTTCTTCTTTCAATAATAATTTGGCAATTAGTCATACTTGATTATGGTGTCTCTGAACAATGAACACGATAGTTTGCCTCATAAATGACTCTGGCAAAGACAATATTCTTCACTAACCTTACCAACCAACATCTAATATTTCAAAAGAATGCACAAGGCATCTATAAAATTATCCCTTTAAATATAATAATACATTTTTAAATACATTCTGAAGTACATTTACATGTACGTGTAACTATTTTTTCATAAGTAGTACACAGATGCTCAAATTAACATGTTGTACATGTCTACAGATACCGGTACATAGAAATACATTTAAAAAAACAAAAGTACATGTAACACTGACTCTAACGCTCAGAGAAAGATATTTTTATGAAGCAAATTCTCATCTTTTCACCATGGGAAAATGAATTATTGAGTAATTAATATGGTACCATTTCCATTTGTATGTAAAGATACCCGCCCACATGTGTGTTTATTTTGTTTGCAAGTGAAAGTATTTAGAAAGAGATAATGATTTACATGTACTTTGAGTTGTTTTTGTTGATTGTTGATTTCTGTTTTGTAAAAAATAAAACATAAATAATAATTCAAAAAATAAAGTTGGATGATTGATTGAAATACATGGGACTTGGGAGGGATTCATTTCTGGAGAATTCTTCAGAAGTAACCTGAAAAATAGATCTGTTAAAAAAAAACAAGAGAGTACATAGAAATCAACAGTTTAAAGGAAAGAAATGTTACTTTATGCATCAAATCTAGAAGATTCCCAGGTAGAAAAAGACAAAACAGACCCCCCCCCCTCCCTCTCCCTCCTCCCCCCCCCCCCCCCTCCCTCTCCTCCCTCTCCTCCCTCTCCTCCAAACAAATTGGGAAACAAGAGAAACATTTCCCACTGACCACAGTGCACCATATCCAATGTACTACCGGTTGCTGTTCATGAGAAACATTGATTCCAAGCAAAAACAGTCTAGCTCCCTCTCTAGTTTAAAACATTATACTATAGCCACCCTGGCCCTGTATGCTGCCAGACTCCGTACAACACTAAAGAGGCAACCCTTGTTTACAATACAGTGTATGCTTGTTGCTAGAAGCTCTATTGGATTTTGTCTTTCTTTGTATATTATTAATTTTCTGTTTTTCGTGGAGGCTTTCACTTTTACAGAGCCCATTTAGAGCTTTCCATTGAATCCTGGAGCTAGATTTGAAATCAACAAAAATCTCTGCTCCAATTTTTTGTTTTTAACCGAGTGATCACACACACACAGTGACTCGCTCAAGGTTTCATCTATTCTTCTAACATGTACCAGTCGTACACAATGAGTGCATGGAACAGTGAATGCATGCATTTCCATTTAGTGGTCTAGCGCCATCTACAGTTACTGTAGTTACAGGTTTGCCCAGTCCATGCACCTGTACAGTAACTTTTCTGTTCAAGGTGTTAAATGTAGAGCCTCATTGAACAGACCTTGTTTTTTCAAGTACATGTACATGTACAACCAAATTACAAGACCTTGTGGGTGATGTGCATTTATGGTATTACTAGAATGTACGCATGTTAAGAACGAGAAAGGTTTGTGGGATTCCTTGTGAAAACTTTGGTTACAAAATTAACTTCAAGGAAAAGAAATTGTTACTGTACACGTTGTAGTCACAGGCATTTTCAATTTTTCATATGTTTAGTGTAATATGTACATGTACATTGTACATTGTGTAGGCTCATTCTTTATGTACACATGCATGATTTGACGGAGAGAAAACTCTGGTACTAAAATTAGTTTAATGAAAGCAGATTTAAAAAAAGTTTTGAAAACGAGATTTTAAGAGAGAAATTTATGAATGTCGATGTTTTCATGTTTTAAAACTTTAAATCATTTAGGAACTCATTTATATTTATAGGTATTCTCCAATAGACCACTTTCATCAGATAAGTTCGCACAGATTCATTACTTTTAGTAAATTTGATGCAACATACTTGGAAGAAGGAGTTGCCCTTTAACTTTCTGAACATTTGGCAGGATGACAACATCGTTGCAATGCTGCGGTAATGTTGTTTTTCTGTAGAAAATCACATTTCTAAAGAAGCCTTTGGCTTTGCAACATTATCTAGTGGAAAGGAATGCACATGAGCAAACATACATTTCAGCTTCATTTTCCGCTAGCCTTTGCAACATTTTCTAGTGAAAAGGAATGCCAATTATTGAGGTGCACTTCAGCATACAGTACATCATTATTCATACATTTCGGTTTCCTCTAAGTTTCCGCTAGCAATGGTAGACAGACAATCACAATAGACGTGGGCTGAAATTGATGCCAATATTTCTTTGATGATTGATAGATCTGATCTCTTTCAAATAGTTGAATATTATGGGATGTAGTAAATAAATGTACAGCAGGTTGATGGAGTGTTATTGAGGTTTCTAGACTTCAAAATGATTGCTACACTGTACATGTATAGCTGAGAAACGCCCCCTTTTCATCTAATCTTGGTTTACAGACTTTTATATCATTCTTTTATTATTTTTAAATATTTATACAGGATGACAATATCAGCCAAAGCTGTTTTTATTGAATGATTGGGCCTAAATTCCATAACACAGCTATAAAAATGCTATCCATGCGCTATCAAGCGACTTTTATTATAGGAGAGAACTTGTGTCATGAATGTATGAATTCACTGCACTGCAATGTACATGTAGTCTGCATGTGAGTTTCACTTGTAAGTTGTATGATGAACTGTTCATTTTATGATATTTTTTTTTGCCCTGTATAACGGGTACATGTATATTTTGAAAGAAACATTTTTTTTCATGAATATACATGTACATGTACAAGACCGCCTGTCTTCAAAGACCAGTTTTTGTTTCCCTTGAAAATGGTTTCTCATTGAAACATGTGTACTAAAGGAACCTGTATAATAAAGACCACCTGCCTATAAAGACAACTTATTTTGGCTCCCTTGGGTGGTCTTTATAGACAGGTTTCACTGTACAGTGTATTTAATTTTTATAAGCCAGATTTTGCTTCAAATGGTAGACTACTGTATACATGTACACATTATACTACACCTACAGTATCTACAGATAAAGTTGTAAGGACATCCATTTTGACCACACAATGTCCCTTTCTAACCCAATACAAAAAAGCACCCAGCGTCATCACGGTCCGATGACCAAACACAACTCTACAACTCTAGTCATAGCGTGGCTTGAGCTCTATAATAGCTCAGGAACCCTTCTCCATAGAATTGGACTTTTGGTATTCCTTTCACGACCACACCAATTCCAGAAGCGACTCATTGTGTTGCTTGTTTTCTACATTGTGTAATGAATTGGGTCAGAATACTGATGGTATTGTTTAGGTATCTATAATTCAGCCCACGCACATTGATAATGGTATATACCCCTTTAACTCTTCCAAAACACACACCCATCTAGCCAATCAGAACGCAGGGAGACAGAAGTTTACCAAGTACAATGGGTGCGCCCATCCCTGTTTTTTGGCTTGGAGGTGTTCAGTGCACAGTACCATTGCAGCGCAAGAGATAGCAGATTCACCTGTTTGTTTCTTTGGGTGCAGTTTGTAGATCTACTCTAGTTTCAACCGGAAAGCCTATCTTGACGAAAACTTTTTAGAAAAAGCATCTATTCTGCAAGTTCACCAACTTCAGAAATAGTTTGTATGTGGGTATACTGTTGTCTCCTTTGGATGTGAAGTTACTCTTATTTCATCAAAGAAATTCCAAACTTTTATTAAGATCGAACCACATGTTGTAAACATACCGTTTCTCAAGGCTGACTTGTTCGAGGCACTTCAGATCTGTCGCTCCATCAGTGATTTTGGACTAATCTTTGATTTCGGACTACAGTAATCTGTTACCCTTGACTGGCCTAGTGCTTGTTGAAGACACCTTTTTCTTTAGGAGAAGTTTTGAGAGGGTGATTACAAGATGAGTACCGATAATGTAGCGTTCAGTCCTCCTGACGAGGGACCGGTCACCAGTGGTTATGGGACAAAAAAGGTAAGACTTTGGATTTGTGTTGTCCGAAATGTTGGGAGATTTGGTGAAAGTTGGAAGGATTTGATGAAAGGCTTTGTTAATGGTAGAATGCTTTCCTCTTGTGTTGCTTAGCTATTGGTATACAAGTTGGGAGACTTGGTGAAAGTTTGGAAGGATTTGTGGAAGGCTTGTTAATGGTAGAATGCTTTCCTCTTTTGTTTCTTAGCTATTGGTATACCTAACGTTTTTGTAGAAGGATGTTGATGTACAATAAAGATGTTGCTTTGCAATTAGTATGTATGAATATTTCAAAAATCTGAGAGAGATATTGTTGCTGAAACCTTTAAGAAAGGCAAGAGAGAGAGAGAGAGAGAGAGAGAGAAAGAGGAAAGGGAAAGGAAAGAGAAATAGGGGATTTATAAGAAGAGATAGTAGAGATAAAGAAGGGAATGGGGGAGAGGAATAGGGGATGTATAGAAAGAGATAGGATGAGAGAAAGAGAGAGAGAGAGAGAGAGGGAAAGGACATTTTATATAAAGAGATACATGTGCAGTGTAGGATGATAGAGAGAGAGAGAGAGAAGGGGAGAGGAATAGTGGATTTATTAAAAGAGATAGGATGAGAGAGAGAAGAAAAGAGGAGAGAAATAGTGGATTCATTAAAAGAGATAAGATGATAGAGAGAGAGAGAGAGAGAGAAGGGAAAGGGGGTGAGCAGGGGAAAAAATACACGGGGGCTTGGGGCGAAGTAGCCCTCGAAATGCCCAAAAGAGCCCCCAAAGTCTTAAAAGAGCCCCCAAATTTTGCATAGAGTTCAATGCGAAACCAATTAAAGAGTGTTATTTTCATGCAAGCAAGCTTGAAAAGTAGCCCCCAAAATTGTTAAAGTAATTTTTTCCCTGGGGGTGAGGAATAGTAGATTTATTAAAAGAGAAAAGATGAGAGGGGAAAGGAAAAGGGGATTTATACAATTCAATAATTCATTCATTCAAGTTTCTTGATTTGAGTAATTTTACCCATCATTGTAATGATAGGATTCCCTATGGAGAGACCTTTGTGGTATACCCGCCTTAGATTCTGATTTTTAAAATTATGGTTGAAAGTCTGCATGTCACATTGTATTGGCGTTCTGTTCATGAATTTCCTTTCACAGATTTCCTATGTTTGAAAAAAATATGATTTTGACAAAATCCCCTCCACAAAATGTAGTAAGCCTGTAGGTGAATGAACAATTAAAAAGGGTGCACCACTGCACGGATACGTGGACATGTATTGTATGGTTCTCCACCAAGAATCTGTAATGAAACGAAACGAGCGTTCCGCCGTTAAAGTTAAAGGACATCTACACTGTACACCTGTAGCTGCACTGCTGTGCTGCAGTGTTCGGGTCGTCCAACAGCCAGAAAGTAGGTCGCAGGAGATTTGTCTTTTGTTGTAAACATCAAAACAAGTTGGATGTTTGGTGTTATCTGCTAAGAGCGTGGAGGTTGTTGAATGAAATCAAATTGATGCAGAACTAATGCTCTTCTGGCTCTCCACAATAGAGAATACCAAAGCCTTGTTGCAACCAGGGAACTGGTACCCTTTGTAAGTCACACCGAATTATATGGAATAATACATGCAGTCACGCATGACCCGGTGCGACTGTGAAAGCGTCTACTTTTATTTATTCCCAGGGCCAGGTTCCACATAACTTACCATTGATAGTAACTTTTCCATCAATGGAAACCTTGATTTTAATTGGCTGTTGAGCCCTGTTACCATGGGGGTTGCCAAAGGGGCCCAGGAGTGATTCTGGAGGATTAAAATCTGTGAGCTTTTTTGTGTGTGTGTGGGTGTGTTCACGTTGAAAGCATGAATTGAGCGATATATATAACGTTCTAGATTCTGGCAGTGGACAGAGTAGACAATGTGCCGCATGCGCAGATGGTAATGTCACCATGTCACAATTAACTATGTCGATGACAATCAAAAAGCCCCTATTGATGAAAGGATATCAAGCTCTAGGAACTTCTCATCTATCCTAAAGTTTATGATTTGTATCTCATCTTGCTTTTCCCGAACAAAGTAACAACGCATTGCTTTTCTGTCCATCTTTCTATCTCTACAGAGCGATGAGTACAACAGGAATTTCCTCATCTATCCTAAAAAGTTTATGATTTGTATCTCATCTTGCTTTTCCTGAACAAATTAACACAACGCATTGCTTTTCTGTTCGTCTTTCTATCTCCACAGAGCGATGAGTACAATGACATTGAGTTGAAGGACCACCTACCTGCAAGTACCCCAAGAAAACCTGGCTTCGATGTTGACGACACGCTGAACAACACTCTCGATATACCAGAGGAAGGGAAAGGCAAAAATGTCGGACAATGCTGGACTGTAAGTGTCCAAATGATGATATGAATAATGATAATAATAATATTTCGAGTTAATATTGATAATGTCTCTAAGCACTTTGAAAATATATTACTACGATGGTACTTTCTATGGCAGCAGTAGTCATATTGAATAGTAATGGTTGTAATCAATGTGCAATTTTAAAGAGGATTTTGATGTAAAGTGTAATATATCAAGACAATACAATAATACATGCAAAGAGCAAAATACATTGGTAAAGTTGATGCCTAACAAAATTAGGCTTAAGTGGTCTTGGT
Organism: Strongylocentrotus droebachiensis; assembly: GCA_035222895.1. Classification (NCBI taxonomy): domain Eukaryota; kingdom Metazoa; phylum Echinodermata; class Echinoidea; order Camarodonta; family Strongylocentrotidae; genus Strongylocentrotus; species Strongylocentrotus droebachiensis. The sequence continues at coordinate 25,316 of JAVYIG010012318.1, read as the reverse complement.
TGGCAAATAATAATAATTCACATTAAAGCAAAAAGTAGTTAGCAAAATATATCATTACTATAAAGTAGATATAGGCAGCCACAAACTCGATGTTGAATGTCATAAGCATGATGCTAAGTCCACTTTCCTGCCTTCTCTTTATTCTCCAGCACCTGGACGGCATTTTCGATGTCGTCAGGGAGTTCTATGGCGACCACAAGAGGTACTTCCACTATGCCTTTGGCGTCGTGGCTCTCTGCCTCTACCTGATCTACCTCGTCTTTTCGTGCATCTATGACCTAGAGGGCGCTACAACCCTGCTTGTCATCACGGGAATTGCGATCGTGCTGTACGTGTACAATGTCGTCCAGAACCTTTGGGGGCAGCAGATCTACGAGGCTGCCATCAAACCTGTAGAAAACGCCATGAACAAGAGCTGGCGCTACATCAAATGGTAAATATTCTGTTTTTTTTTATATTTTGAGATCAAATTTCCCATAATTCTCTTTCATGATCATTGAATCCCTGCCACAGCTCTTATGACCTGTGGCAAGGTATTAATCTACATTTGCTTCTCTCAACCCAAGTGAAGTAACATAAATGAGTACCTGGTACTTAGAAGCAAGAAAAATCTAGAATGTTTGATTGCCATGAAAGGTTGGCTATAGCTGGGTAATAACTTAAATGTTCAGTGGAAAGTAATCTGTATACTCTGGGGGGAAAAGGCGCTTGAAAATTAAACTTACTACCAATTTTTACAGTGAAACCTGTGTAGAAAGACTGCCCCAAAGAAACCCACATAGAATGGTCTTTATAAACAGGTGAACTTAAAATACATGTTTCAATGTGAAACTGTTACATGGGAAAGAAAACCAGTGATCTTTGTAGTCATGTGGTCTTTCTATACAGGACGTTAAAGCCGATTTGACCGTATCATTATGTCCTCTTGTTTCTCCTTAGGCCTTTCTTCCTTGTTCTCATCGTTGGCCTGGCGGTCATCCTCTACTTCCTGACCCGTGACAACCCCGATCAGCTCATCTCCTTCTCCGGCCTGGTCATCTTCATCTTATTCTCTTTCATCTGCTCCAAGCATCCTAGACATGTGAGTTATTTTATGTTTTTCTACCCTCTATAAGGAAAGGAAATTGTGTAAGACGGATGAACGTCTGGAGCCAGAGGGGCGATAAATCGTATCGTTGTAATAATAGTATTTCACTTTTACTATCTGGTCTTGCTGAAGCTAAATCTGTGGTGATAAATCCAAAGCAGTCAGGAAGCATGAAAAAAATGAAAGTATAGCTCATATCTGACCTTTTCCCTTTGACCCTAAAGGTCAAATGGCTGCCTGTGATCTGGCAAATGCACGAGAATGGAATTCATGCGTCTTAATGCACTTTATCTTATCTTATTATCATTAGGCCTATGAATGAAAAGTCAACTCATGTTTGACCTTTGCCCTCTGACCCTAAAGGTGAAATGGAGGCCCATGATCTGGCGAATGCATGAGAATGGAATTCATGCGTTTGCACTTTGTCTTATCTTATTATCATAATAAAAAAAAATTAAAAAAAAAATTATGGATGGAAAATGAACTCATGTTTGACCTTTGCCCTCTGACCCTGAAGGTTAAATGGCGGCCTGTGATCTGGGGTTTGGCCCTTCAGTTCCTTCTGGGCCTGTTCATCCTCAGGACCAGCATCGGCTTCGCCATCTTTAACTGGATGGGTAACCTGGTCCAGACCTTCCTCGGCTACTCCACGGCCGGTTCCATCTTCCTCTTTGGGGATCTCTACTACCAGCATTTCTTCGCCTTTGGGGTAAGTGAAACCAGAAAAACATGAAAGTAGAGCAGTAGAGTAGGCCGTAACTGATTTTTCTTTCCATTTTTTGTTGTTGGTAATCACAAATGTGGATCTATCAATGAAAAAGGCCATCCTGAGTGTCTCCCTCTGACTGTATTTGAATTTTAATCATTATGTGCACCACCTCTCTTTGACTGTATTTGAATTTTAATCATGTGCACCATCTCCCTCTGACTGTATTTCAATTTTAATCATTATGTGCACCATCTCCCTCTGACTGTATTTCAATTTTAATCATTATGTGCACCATCTCCCTCTGACTGTATTTGAATTGTAATTATTATGTGCACCATCTCCCTCTGACTGTATTCAAATTGTAATCATTATGTGCACCATATCTCTTTGACAGGTGTTGCCGATCGTGATCTACTTCAGCTCCGCCATCTCCATCCTCTACTACCTCGGTGTCATGCAGGTCGTCGTCAAGAAGATCGCCTGGATCATGCAGCGTACAATGAAGACGTCCGCTTCAGAGTCCCTCAACGCAGCCGGAAACATCTTCATCGGACAGGTAAGTTTAGTATTTAGCAAAAAAATATGTGGTGCCCATGAGCGATTTAGCTCCAGAAAGTTATACAAGAGCTCTTAGAAACTTGATTAGAACTTTGGGATAAACACGACAATAAACTGTAAAAGTTTCGCTTGGAAAATCTTTTTTAATTTTTTTTTACGCTATCAAAAAAATACCCAGCTTTTTTTTAAATGAAAGTAATGCGGGCATTTGCTTGTTCAGGTTTCTGACTATGATTTTACTTTAACTTAAATCTTCTCTTGAAATGGCACCTTTAAAATTGTGGCTGAATATGTCCTTGTTTCTCACTTCTCTTAGGTTCTTTTACCATCTTTGTTTATTTCATGATCCTAATTTAACGGTTGATTTCCCTTTTTTACTTCCACATCGTCAATACAGGGAAACAAATATTGAAACAATTTTGAGGGCTACTTTTCAAGCTTGCTTGCATGAAAATAGCACTCTTTAGTTTGCTTTGCAATGCACTCTATGCCATTTTGGGGGCTCTTTTTGGCATTTCGGGGGCAAATTTGCCCCAAGCCCCCATGTATTTTGTTCCTTGCGTCAATATGACTATTCGCTAACTTCGATTATTGATTTTCTATGACTTCATTCTCTCTCCAGACCGAGGCGCCTCTCCTAATCCGTCCATACCTCCCGCAAATGACCCGCTCGGAGATCCATGCCGTCATGACAGGCGGTTTCGCCACTATCGCGGGGAGCGTGCTCGGTGCCTTCGTCGCCAACGGCATCAGCGCGACCCATCTGATCTCCGCCTCCGTCATGTCGGCGCCTGCTGCCCTCGCGGTCTCGAAGCTCATGTATCCCGAGACTGAGAAGTCGAAAACCGTCACGGAAGAGGATGTGAAATTACCTAAAGGGTAAGAGAAGGAACATTATTATTATTATTCTTATTAATTATTCAGCAAAACAAAGTGTATACAAAAGAAGAAGAACATAGAAGAACAAATCATACAAAACAAAGGATGAAAATTGTGTGATTCACATGAGCATTTACAAGTTGCCAGGAATGGGGCAGGCAAACTAAATCACTGAACCGTTGTCCGTGAAGGTCCCTCATTCTGACTTGCAGTACTAATGGGAGATCACTACATAAATACAACAAGAGTATAGCAACACTCATGAATTGTTCTAAGGGGACCTTTAACTCAACTCTACCCCCTGTTTGTATATTCCAGTGCTTCAGATGTGGAATTATCCTTGTTATAAATGCAACTCAAACCATGTCACAATGCAAATTGGGTTGCCGATACAAATTGGGTTTACAAAAACTAAAACAACAACCAACCGTTGGTTGTTTTTTTAGTTTTTAGGCATGTATTATTCAATAATGAATATTTACGGCAGTTGATAAGAGTTCAATTAGTCTAAGAAATAAATTCATTTTTATCCTGTCTGCTGCCCTCAGGGACGAGAGGAACATCATCGAGGCTGCATCGAAGGGTGCCTCCCAGGCCATTCCTCTGGTTCTTAACATCGCCGCCAACCTGGTGACCTTCCTGGCGCTCGTGGCCTTCCTCGACGGAGTCCTGGGGTACTTAGGGGGCAGGGTCGGCTACAGTGAACTCTCCTTCAGGGTGAGTGTACTTTCCTTGTCCCAACCAGGGACCTGTTTCACAGCCTTTTTTCAATGACAAATCTGCTGATAACCAATCAGAAGCAAGGATTTCAGTAGCTTATAACAAAAACTGTCATTTGTCACTGATGACAAGTTTTTGAAACCCCCCCCCCCCCCCCCCCCTGGTGATTCTACGTTTACCCAAATCCTTATTTCATCTTAGATGTAGGGTTATGTATTGACCATGGAAGTGTTTCACAAAGACTCAGATCAACTTTAAGTTTTCTCACCATTGGTCTCTCAATTATGATCTTTATACATATTTTTCCTTCAATAATGAACTATCAAAACAAGGTCAATTCTGTAAATTTGTAACAATGATTTGTACTTCCCATGAGAAACCAATACCAGGAATGGTTAGAGGAACTAGTGGCATGAATGGCCTGCCATAGTTAAGTCCAACTTGAAGTCGATCTTAGTCTTGGTGAAACACCTCCCTGTTTGCAATGCTTTCATTTCCTTCTGTTTTTTTCATCTCACGTTTGTGGATGATGGGGATTGAATCCTTCTTGCATATTTGTTTCTAGGAAGGATATTCAGATAGGCTTATAGTCGGTAATGTCAATTTTTTGAAGAAATACAGTTTTGTTTAGGGCCCTGATGTAACAAGGTTTAATAGTACAGTCAAACCTGTCTATAAAGCCACTCAACGAAAACAAAAAAGTGGCCACTGTAGACGGTTGGCCTTTCTAGACAGGTTTTACTACCATATCAACACACATCAGTCTCTCAATGGAGACAAAATGCATGGCCACTATGGAGAGGTTGTCACTAAGACAGGTTAGACTGTATTATTACAGTCAAACCTGTCTATAGCGACCGCCCAAGGGAAACACAAAGAGTGGTCTTTATAGACAGGTTCCTTTAGTACATGTTCCAATGAGAAACCATTTTCAAGGGAAACAAAAATGTGGTCTTTGAAGACAGAGGTGGCCTTTGTAGACAGGTGGTCACTAAAGCAGGTTTGACTGTATTATAATGAAGAAGAAAAAAAGTTATGGCACACAAAATGTAAACTTTTCCTCGCTTTGCTTTCCTCCCCGTAGCTGATCTGTGGGTACGCTTTCAGGCCCATTGCTTTCATCATGGGCGTTCCGTGGGCAGAATGTGAGCAGGTCGCTACCCTCATTGGCCTCAAGACCTTTATCAACGAGTTTGTAGCCTACGACGAGCTTGCCCTCATCCTCAAGGAAAGGACCGCTGGTATCAGGATATTTTCGGTAAGCTAGACATAAGTGAGATATAAGTTGAGTTGGATATCAAAATGAGAGAGGTAAAGTCAGATACAAGTGAAATGCAAGTTAGATGTCAATGAGATCAGTCAGGTTTAAATAAGAACTCTGTTAGGGAATGGCATCCCATGGAAAAGAAGAAGCATGTAACCTTTCCACTTAAAGCCCCACTGCACTACTTATAGCTGCTTGCGCCCTCTATATAAAAAACAATGCCTAATTAGTGACCATTGGTCCCTGTGATCCTCTTTTTCTTATGTTAATTGAGAGCTGATTTGAAGAGATAACCACCTGTCCAGTGACCTTGCAGGGTGGTCTAATCCCTCCTGTACGCTAGTACAGATGGGCTTTCATAATCAAATTAAAGGTGTTTGAACTTAGTGTTTAACAAAGCATTGGGTATATGACCTTACAGGGTGGGAGGAATCAGTATGGTTGGTACATGAAATGCAGAACAAGTTTAACAAATCTAAAAGAGAGGGGGAGAGAAAAAGAGGAGAGAGAGAGAGAGAGGGAGAGGAGAGGAGAGAGAGAAAGAGGAGAGAGACAGGACGGAGAGAGAGAGAGAGAGAGAAAGAGGAGAGAGAGAGGAAGAGAGAGAGAGGAGAGAAGAGAGAGAGAGAGAAAGAGGAGAGAGAGAGGAAGGGAGAGAGGAGAGAAGAGAGAGAGAGACGAGACGAGAGAAGAGAGAGAGTGCGTATAGATGAGAAGTGATAGACAGGAAGAAGTTCAGATTAGGAATATTTATTCAATTTGTCCATGCTCTCCTTCCCCCCTCACAGGAGCGATCAGAAGTAATCGCGACGTATGCCCTCTGTGGTTTCGCAAACATTGGATCCATTGGGATCCAGATTGGAGGTCTAACGCCCATGGCGCCGTCCAAGGCCAAGGATCTGGCCGCTGTAGCCGTCCGTGCCCTCATCGCAGGAACCATTGCCTGCTTCATGACTGCCTGTATAGCAGGTAAGTTAAAGCCCCACTGTACTATTTGTAGCTACTGGTACTTGCTCCCTCTGTATAGAAAACGATGCCTAAGCGGTGCCTGTTGGTCCCCCATGATCTCCTTTTCCTTATGTTAATCAAGAGCTGATTTGATGAGAAAACCAACTGTCGGTGACCTCGCTGTGTGGTCTAATTCCTTCTTGCCAAACTAGTACAGACGGCTTTAAAGCTCTACCGTACTAAAAACAATACCACAAAGTCCCTACAGCACCATCTCGGGTCGGCTGTAGCAGTATGGTTCCGTAACTCACTGCTTCCCTAGCTGCGCTGTTGGTTCTCGCATCAAGCCCCCTGTGTGCACATTCCTTGCTTCCATAATTTTTATGAATGGGTCATCATTGTTGAGGGGGGGGGGGGGGGGGAGGGATGGGCTTTTCATAAATACCAAATTCAAGGATGATAATGTAGTAAAGAGAGATATCAATGCTCAAACTTGAACTTGACTTTTTTTGAGAAGTTTATTTTGCTGGTATTCTTAATATATTTCCCCTTTTCTTACATCTTCCATCCAGGTATCTTATTTGTTCCCGGGGAAACATATGTAATGACGACAGCTGCCATCAACGCCACCATGAGCAGCAACGTCACAGCCGCAATAGAGGCAACGACTGCCGCCCTCACGACGTTATGATGAGGAAGGATCGACCTTCGTCGGTGAACCTGTACATTTAGCCTTCCCATAGAGCGTAATCATTTTTTATATCGAGTTGAGTGTGTGATGGGTGTGTGGGAGTGGTTCCGTGACTGGAAACAGCGGAACAAGAGATGAATTTTAATGTTATACGAAGCTTGCGTTGAAGTAATAACAAACCAATTGAAGCAATAGTAGAAGTGATACAACGGAATAACGAGCTCAAATACCCGATTGAAATCCTAGAAAGGATTAGAACATTTGCCTCAGTGACCCCTGAGCAATTTGACACGACCTGACCTGTAGTGTTCTTTGAGCTGACATGCCCCGATAGGTCGTAAAACTGCAAATGTTGTATGTTCTATATGACAATTTTTATTGCTATTGATATGTCACTGATGTCCTTTAATCCTGACATCGAAACTGAAATTATTATATTTACTCACAAACAGGAGTAGGGAAAAGAGTTTTTTTTTTAATGTCTATTTCTCAGGTCGGACTAATCATAATGGTCCATTTCGCAGTAAAGCGAGCAAAAAATTCTGCAAGATTTTAATCCTGTCAATTCCAATCATTTTTATCGCCTGTAAAGATAGTGAAATTCTATAAATAGTGCTAATTTATTGAACTTTTTATACAAATCCTTGTATTTAAGCATCTGAGGCTACCCTGTATATAACTATTTTTCTTCTGTATTTATTCTCCATCCTTTACTCTCCTTAAATGTTATGACTTAATGATTTAAAAAAAAATCAACTCCATTTATTAAAAAACTGGTCACTCCTTTTGCTAGGAAAATATAATCGATTGAAATTGTTGATTTTTTTATCACTGTTTTAGTGTGTGATACTGCTACAGTGGGTTTAAGACATGGTGGTCTTGCATTTGTAGTCTAGCCAGGAGTAGTTTCTTGGTAATTATAGACTTTTTACAATATTTTTTTTATAGTAAAGTTAACTTTGATTTTTTTTTTCAACACCAGCTTTTTTTTCACTCTTATCATATGTAATGAAAGGTGTTATTTTATAGAAGAGGTAGAGCATGGACAATTTTAGACATTTTACATTTTTAACAGAGTATAGAGAATTATAGCTATTTTTAGATTTTTATTGTTCCTTCGGCAACTGGTACTTCACGTTTTAAGTCTGTTATTGATCATTACCCTCTGTGCATTGCTGATAATGCTCAAAAAGTAACAAGTGTTTGGTGATTTATTTATTCATTTATGTCTATAAACATGTGACTCGGTCTCTGGACAAAATAGACACGATTCATGAAGAAGACTGGACCTGTTTCACAAAGCCTTTTTTCAATGACAAATGACAAAAATCAGTGACACATCTGTTGACAACCAATCAGAAGCAAGGATTTCAGTAGCTTATAACAAAAACTGTCATTTGTCACTGATGACAAGTTTTGTGAAACGCCACCCTGGACCCCTGCTGATGTTACGTGCCTTTACCTTGAAAAACAAGCTGAATGTGTATTTATTGTCTAGTAAATAGACATGTCTAGTTGATCATTGTGTCTTGGAAATATGTCTGCTATGTCTCTTTGCTCACTCGCAAAGTTTGTCCCCTTACAAGAAAGTACCGCCCCTTTGATTTTTAATTGTGATAAAAAAGAAAAGAAGGACTTGAAAAGAAATTATAGATCAGAATACATATTTTCTGCATTTGTAATGTTACTAATGATGAGTTTAATGTAATGAGCATGATATTTGATAATTTTTCTAAAAGGATTTGGATTCAGAGGCAACTTACATGAAGCAGGGCCTGTTTTCACAAAACTTGTCATCAATAACAAGTTACAATAACTGTTATAAGCTACTGAAATCGTGGCATCTGATTGGCTGAGAGCAAATTTGTTATTGAAAACAAGTTTTGTGAAACAGGGTCCAGGTGCTCAATACTGTTACAAGCAAGAATTTGTTGAGGTTGTAAAGTGTCCTCTATTTTTTTAAAATTGAAGTAAATAATCAGATACATGTATACATCAGTGTGTGGTAGCGCTGAGTGAATAATGCAATAAGTTATATTTGTTGTAGATTTAATTTTTTGGGGGGCAGGGAGGGGGGCGGGGGGGGGGGGGGGGGTCAGTAATAAGACGCAAATCCATTGTATGTTTATAAACCATGTGAAGAAAAAAATCCTGTACTTTTTTTGCACCATTCATATCTATAACTATGGGCAGTAGCTGCCTGGTTAGGTATGTAAACCCTAACAGTTCTTTTCAGAACTACCCTCTGCGGAGGTTAAAGGTTGTGACCCGACCTTTGACCCGCCAGGGGGTGACCCCAAAAAGCTCTTTTCAGAGCTACCTGTAAATAGTCTATTTATGCAAGGAAATACATGGATTAATACAAAACTTCACATGGTTGTATACACACAGTACTTGTCCACTTGCCTGTTTGTGTCGATTGGCAACCTCATTCTTCCCCCAACCCCCTAAACAAAAAAGTAAGAGTAGACTTTATACGTATTCAAGGTGCTATGTGAATATGATATAAGTAACTGGTTTTAGTGATGTCCCTCCCGTTTATTTCTAGTTTCATTAAATTCAGCACTATTTTGCCTTTAAAAAAGATTAAATTGAGTACAGCTTTCGTCCATTCACGAAATGAGGCATTGTGGAGTAATTATCGATGGCGTTTAGAATTAGGCGTTTCAATATCATTTCTATTTTCATCATATTGATGATATACTTATGTTCCTTTAATCTAAATAACAAATTGCTGGATTGCTGAATATTATCGATACTGGAAATAAAGCGAGGGGGTCACATTTTAATTGCATTGAATTATTGATTAATGAAATTAGTTACGATTCCATGATATGTATTTAACTTCTGAAGAGATATTGTGGCATCGTGTAAAATATGTAAGATATGGTTGTGTCAGTATTTTTGTAGCTATTTAATCCTTATTATTTTGGGGATGAAATGGCTTACGAAATGAATTTCTCAGAAATCTGTAATTGTTTTTGTCTGTGTTTGATGTAAATAAAAGGAAACGATGTATCTGTTGATTAAAATAAAGATAAAGTTGCTTTGAAAGCCATGTTTATTCAGGAATGCTGGAAGGGCAATGAGTGTGAAGTTAAATAGAGAGAGGGAGACGGACAGAGACAGATCTAGAGAGAGAGAGAGGTGGATATTGTAAAATGGTAGAGAGAGAGAGAGAGGGCTAGGAGAGAGGAAGAAGAAAGAAAGTGCAGGAGATAAAATATAAAGAGTTAAAGAAAGGGGGTGGAGATCGAGAGAGAGAGAGAGAGACGGACAGATAGAGAGAGAGACAGACAGACAGATATAGAGAGAGAGAGACGGACAGATAGACAGACAGACAGAGAGAGTGAGACAGACAGACAGATACAGAGAGACAGACAGACAGACAGATACAGAGAGAGACAGACGGACAGATACAGAGAGAGTGAGACAGATAGAGAGGAGAGAGAGAGAGAGTGTCGGGATATTGTTAAATGGTAGAGAGAGAGAGGGCTAGGAGAGGGGAAGAAGGAAGAAAGAGCAGGAGATAAAATATATAGAGGTAAAGAAAGGGGGTGGAGAGAGAGAGAGAGGGGGGGGGGGGGGGGGCAGGTGGGGCTGGAAATCCCCCCCCCCCCTTTGCATAGCCTTATAAAACTGCATGTTTTTTTCTCTCTCTTGAGATTTAAAGCTCCACTGTACTACTTGTAGCTACTTGCTACCTCTGTATAGAAAACAAGTCTAATCGTTGCCTGTTGGTCCCCTATGATCCCCTTTTTCTTATGTTAATTGGGAGCTGAGTTGATGAGATAGCACCTGTCAGTGACTAATCCCTCCTAGCCAAACTAGTACAGACGGGCTTTAAGGTGAGCAGGTGAATCAGAAGAAGTTGTCAATGTGCAGCAACGTGAAAGTCATTTAATATTGGACAACGTACAAATTAATAAGAAAAGTAATGATAGCGGGTTCTTTTATAGCGCTGATGATGTCTGTCACTCTGTCGGGCTTGACACTCCTAGGCTGGCGATCCAAGGGATAATAAAAGGTAATACAAAGTTTTGGTATGGGGTCATGAATTTGGTTCAACTGAACACATTGGAAGCATATGCGATCCTACAATATTCAGTAATCGTTGTCGCGGTTGAAATCGAGTCCAAAGTTATGAAATTTTTAATAATACACTCTTTCTGTTGTATAGCTCCCTCTCAAGGTCAAGATATTAAATAAGCTATAAAACAATGTTTCTTGACTAAAATTGACCCATAAAGCTATTCCCGTTTGGAAATTATATATCACAGCTACATATTCTGAGATTTTCATGGTCGCAGCTACTATTGTATGGCCGTAGGCGCTATTTGAAATTCATCAAAATTTACCAGGAGCACAGGTATTTTGTATATTCAATTTTTCTCGAAAGCAGAAGTGTTTCTAGGGGCTAAATTTTCTAGTGCTTATAATACATCCACAGGGCATCCAAATATATCAAAATTGTAAAGAATCACTATCCGCTCAATTTTCAAATTTCCCAAAACTTTGTATTACCTTTAAGACAGTGATTCCTGCCAGGTGCCCAGCTACCGCACTAGGTGGAGTGTATCAAATAAATTGATTAATGTCTTGCCAAAGGACATTAGTACCGCGGGCGGGACTCGACCCATGAACCATGTGATCCACAGTCCGGTGACATATCCACTAGACCACGATACATCCACAATCGGGACAATCCAATCATGAATCAACATTATACAGAACGTTCTAATTACCATCGGGTCATTAATTTGTTCCTCTTTTTCTCTCCAAGTTGTTTTATCTTCCTTCCTAACACTGATTTACATGTTTATATTGAAACCTTGGCCACATTCTTCAACAAAAACACAATTATCCTCGCTAAATTAGTTTATCCTCGCTAAATTAGTTTACCCTGTCTATCTTAATCTTTACTCAGTTGCCGTATAACCAATTCCTGAACTAAAGATTTCCTAACTTTCTTTAATAAGAGTTTTTTCCACTCTATCTTCTGGCCAGATTGAGACCGTTTCCTGTACCGACTCTCTGCATTTGTATTGATCTCATTTCCTTCACGCTGAAATACCCTGGACGCTTTTTGGTACTGGTGACTTATTAGTAGTTGACGTCATAATATAGAGCTATCATGTACCCCGTATCGTGTAGAGGTGCGGTGATATATTGGATACGTCACCGGACTGTGGATCAGAGTCATATGGTTCGCGGTTCGAGTCCCGCCGCGGCACTAATGTGCTTTGCACTCTTCACCCATACAGGTGTTGCATGTAAACGTTAAATGTGATTGGATTGGCAAGCGTGCGCAAGCCTTGTAGAATGGCGCCTGGCCAAAATACGCCACAAGGAGTGGAGCATGTGCGGGCTTTAGTCCAATTAAAATCTAATAAAGCGTTTAGAAACGAGTATTAAGCGATATACCAATTAATGTGCCTTTTATTATTATTATATAGCCTGGGAGCTTGCATGTTCTTAAACAGTCACCCCATTCTAGCCTTGACTTGACCCCTCAAAGTTATACCTAGACCATGAAACTCATTTCTTCATTGACAAGAAGGTTGTGTAACACCCAGACAAAAAGGTTGCCAGGCCGTAGCTGCCGGGTTCAGTTATTTTCCTTTCTTCTTTTTTTCCTTCCGTCTTTTTAAAAAATTCTTTCGCTGAGAACATATCGGTCTATCATCCATCTCTTGTTACTCAACCAAAATTCCCTCGTTAAACTATCTTACATTTGTATTTGCCGTGTCCTTTATTTCAGAGATAAAGACTGTTTGAACTATTAAAAAAAGTGACATAAAAATCAGGTTTTGTTATAGTACGCCCCGGATTACGCCTCCGTGGTCACCGATACTGTGCTAATATTTATCTTTTCCAACAACAAAGAAAAGTGATGAAAACTTTAACCTTCGCGATGGAATCTTGTCTACTGCCCTACTGGTAAATTTCCACTAATATATTTCTGGTTTTATTCCCTAAAATATGTAGAAATGGTATAAACAAGTGATAAACAGGAAAACAATCGGGCGAACAGAACAACAACGTAGGAAAAAAAGGAGAGGAAAAACAGAAAAAAGAAAGAAACAGGGAAAGAAAGAAATGTAAAACCCAGAAAGAAGGAGAAGAATACGAAGAAGAGAAAGAAGAACTACTACAACAACAACAACAACGATAAAAAGAACAACAAAAACATAAAAACAAATAATCAAAGAAACAAACCTATGTAGCCAACAATGATTACCCAGGGTCAGGGGCGGCGATTTCTTTTCATGAACGGGGGGGGGGGGGGGGGGGGACCAAATGCCTGGAACGAAGGAGCATATATAGTGAACGAGAGGGGCGAATTTGACGGAAGTGACTACCCCCTCACAGGTTTTTGAAGTTTTTTGTATTTAGAAATTACTTTCCTTAGCAAAACTATAGTAAAAATAACGGAATACAGATTTTCTACAAAATTACTCGTACATTTAAAACGATTTTCGGGAGCCAAAAAAAAAATAGTGCTCACTACCAGAACAGCTGTTCTTTTTAATACTCCCTCTATCTTCCCCTCTCTTCGGTGAAGGGGGGGGGGGGGTGGGGGCACACGTAACAATGAATGAAGAAAAAACAAATCATAGTTGTTAGCAATTATCAACAATTTATTTTTAATAATTATAATTGGGTGGGAGTTGTCGCACCCTTCCCCCTTTTAGCGAAACATCTGAAAAGAATCTTGGTCAGCTATAATATACAGAGCACGATAATGTTTGTTGCTCATAATGAAAATAGTCGTCTTCCTATTTAAAATTTAGGACAGGAAATAACCTGCCACCATCATCACATCAACATGATTAATATGTTTTTTCAACTCTTTTCCCCAACAGTCTGTAAAGCCTTGACCATTCTTTTTTGTCCAATGTTAATTCTGTAAAAATCGATTTAACACATTATGCATAGCGGTGTCAAGTTTTACTTTTTACACCTCTCATAATCTACGATGGTTAAAAGCTTTATTGAAATGTCCTGCATTCACATTGCGTGCAGAGTGAAAAACCACACTTGGGGTATACACAAAATATTTGGCTAAATTTTAATCATTTTGATGAGAACAAGAAATTAAGTATGCCTACTCGAAACCACATGCTTATAACCAATAACCATGCAGTCATTGAACATGTATAGTCGATGGCCAAAATACTGTAGGCGAAAATCATTGCAGTTTGCTCAAAATATTATTGTGAGTGTCTGCAAATGGCGCCTGGCTTGAATACTGTAAAAGAGGTAACACTGTGTGCACTGTGAACAAAAAATTGGGCAATATTATTTCAACACTTTGCCCAACGTTGTGCCAATAGTCAATCCATCCATCTATTGGGCAATATTTTGCCCAGTGGTATTGGTAAACGTAAGTACCCTACTTCACACGTGCATAATTGTTTCGTATTTTGACCAAAATTTGGGCAAATATATGACCCTTCAACTGCCCGATTACCGTAGCCCACTTGTTGGGAAAATCTTGACCAGCTGTTGGGCAAAATACGAAAATATTTCCCAATAGATGGTTGGGTTGAATACTGGCACAACGTTGGGCAAAGTGTTGAAAAATATTGCCCACATTTTTCACAGTGTGCGGGCAAGCCTGAATCTGATGGCCGGGGTATTATATCTGTAAAGTGCTTAGAGTATTAAACGTTCCATTAAATAACAGTATCTCGAGTAAATTAGAGTATAAATAGCAATTTATTAATTTAGCACTTTTAATTCGTGACAATTATAAAACAGTGTACAGAAGCGGAGACAAAGAAGGAGTGGATTTAGGAAGGGGTCCTTTGTATATGCTCCTAGATAGTACATCTCTTCTTTTCGTAGCAAAAAAATCATCATAATAAACGCTTTGACCCTTGCTTGTCAAACTTGAGTTGAAAACAACAAAAAACGATAACGGAAAAAAACAATGAGGTCATAGACTAACCATAACATATAATGGTCAGTGCAAGGTCATCTACACGCAAATTTGTTTCCATTTCCCTTTAGGTTTACCCACGCATCACGATTATCTATAATTAATAACCAACATGATATTTTAGTTATTCATTTTATGTAGAGATTTTATTAATGGAAAAGAAAAACACGTAAAAACAGGATTTTCATACATTAAGATTGTTCTAACCAATACAATATCATTAATATATAAAGTCGTTAGCAGGGGGCGCATCCAGCCGGCGACGAGGAAGGGGGCCCAATTTGAGAAAATAGTTAGCGGCGACTCAAGGCCGAATAAGCGGGGTGGGGGGGGGGGGGGGGGGGGGGTAGTGAGCATATTTTTTTGGTTTTTGCCCCCGGAAATTTGAAAATCGCGCAGACAGTTATTTTCGTTCAGTGGGGGGGGGGGGGGGGGGCTTTTGTGATCACTTACTTAAAAAAATTGTATAAAAACTTTTTTTATATATTTTTTTTTTTAAGCCAGGGGGTTGGGGCGGGCCCGTCGCACCTCCCCCCCCCCCCCCCCCACAGGGATCCGCGCCTGCTACTGAATATAGGCTGAATACAATAGTATATAAGATCAATAGAGGTTCTTAGAGGAGGAGGGGGGGGGGGGTAGAGGCTCAAGCCATCCCCAAATTTCGTTGAGCCCCCCCACCAAATTTTCGCGAGGCACTTAAATAAATGAAAGAAGCACCTCCTCTCCAAAGCCACCCCCAGCGCCATTAAACAGTGCTATCAGATATCCCAGATACTATTTATTTTTCGCATGAGACCATTAGGAAAACTTAAAGCAGATACTATTTATTTTTCGCATGAGACCATTAGGAAAACTTAAAGCAGGCCGGATACAAACTTCACCTCATATCCCACTTATCAAGAGCGGTTGTATACAGAGACAACAACAGGAAAACAGCTCAAATATATAGGCCTACCCCGAAATTAAATTCATTCCTTACCAGATGGGCATCGCAGGGCCATTTTGAAATTTAAAAAAAAAGGGGGGGGGGGAACTATTTTGACAGTACAAGTCAGCCGTATAGCAACAGCAGTATTCAAGAAAAGAATAGAGAATCGATTTTTTTTTTTTTAAATATTTTTTTAATACTTTGTTAAAATAAAAATTATGGATGATTAAGTAGAATGATTCACAATATCAAAATAGTCAAATAAAACAACAATAAGAAAATCATAATTTTTTAGATTTGACTAGAAGCCTCGAAGGAGAATTCAGATTTCGCCGAGTGAAAATAATTGAAGGAATGGGGGTGAGGGTGGGAGAGGGCGTGGTCTCTCACATCACACGCTCTAGCAACGCCTCTAACAATTACATACATAGGCGGTGTAGTGTTTTTTTTTTAAAGAGGGGTTGTTATTCACAAAGATTCACCTTTTTTCACTCGTAGCTGAGCTTCGATTAGTCTAAGAATTACATGAGCGTTAGCATGCTCTTTCATGAAATTGTCTTTAAGATGAATTTTAAAACTCAATTTTCACGCCCTTCTCATGGTGCCAGTGTTAGACCACAATATCTAGATCAACACCACTCCATCATGATGCCACTATAGGCCTACATGTAATAGGGTGTACTATATTTTGTTTTCTCACTTCACTCGCTCGTATAATATTTTCAAGCCGGAAGCATCATTGGCAGGAGACGAAACCCCCGGGCGAAAGTGTAGTCATGTGCCCAATTTTTCTCTAAAACTAGACTAGTTTGCTTCATGTAAAATTAGCTTTTTTTTTAAAGAGACACCATTGCATGTATTCATTCAAGTATGACAATATAAGATGATGATGATCAATACCTAAAATGGCAAATAACTTTTGTTTCTAGATGGCATCAATTGAATTAAAAACTAAATTCCTTCAGTGAACAATGAGAAGACCTATACAATCATTATCCATTACGCTCATTCTATGCACAATAGAGGGGACATAAATGATTTCTCTCTATTATATCTCTCTCTCTTTCTCTTTATCTTTCTCTTTCTCTCTCTCTCTCTCTCTCTCTCTCTCTCTCTCTCTCTCTCTCTCTCTCTCCCTTTCTCTCTAAATGTGTGCACTTTCCAAAAATATTTTTGATCTTCAATCAGGTATGCCTCTGAAAGAAATGATATAAAAACATATGCTCTATGTTTAGACTGTAATGTTAATGCCATGATCAAAAATTTAATGTCAGAGAAAATACGTTATTTTCCAATTGTGAATTGGCCCTTGGCTTTTTCACCAATTTAAAGGACATGTACAATCTGTGTAAGGAAATAAGAAGGAACAAATCGAATTTTTAGCTCCTTATTTATGCTTCAATTTACAAAAGCTAAGCCCAACGGAATCATCGGACGATACCGTGCACGAATGTAACATCATCGTACACGAAAAAAAAATGTTTATTAGCGCGTCTAATTTTGAACACTTTCGGTCTTCGCACGTGTGTTCAAACGAAAAATGTTATTAGCAAATTTCTCACACATTCCTCGTTTATATCTCTGTGGTAACTTATCGGTATAGGCCTTTTTTCATCAGCTCGAGATTGCCAAATAACCCGCTTTTTTAAGTAACCCGATCGCAAATTATCCAGTAAATTTGCGTCTTCATCAGCCCTCAGTTGCAATTAGCGGCATATTTGGTCGAGATAATCATCCCAAGATATCTTGGGCTAGTTTGCAAAATATCCCGCTGTTTGGCCAAACTATATATACCTCTTATATAGCGTAAAACAAATAGACGAACTAGATTTGTAATTGTTTTGGTTTTACCGAACGCGCGCGTGTTGCATGAAACTGATCGTCAGTCCCTATATTACTTCAGGAAGCCAACTTTTAGAAACATTTCGGACTTTGGTAGCGAGCTGAGAACGTTGGATGCTCTGAAGTTTTGGACAGATTCTGACAGGAAATGTCAAAAAGTGGCAGTTCACTCACTCTTTGTAGACCTGACTGACAACCGCTAGCTCTCATCTTCTGATCAGTTTCCATTTCATACTTTCTAAGAGAATTTTGCGAAGGATTAAATCATGGTAAGTGCATTTTACATGTCAGATAGCATAAGCATTCTATATTGCTATTGTTGTATATATGGCTTGTGTGTGTGTGTGTGTGTGTGGGGGGGGGGGTGTAATTTAATTTAATTATCATTGTGTAATAATTCCAAGGGCCCGTCACTCTTTTTTGTAGCTGGTCCTGGTCAGCCTTTTGTCACATTACCTGCTTGAGTAGAGGGGACTGACTTGCACCAGTCACAACTGCATGACTGGGCCCCGAATCCTGACCCCATCCCTGTGTGGTGGTTTATCATTTGTGATTTGTCAGTGTTGTATAGTGTAAGTGTAACTTTGGAATACTTTTCTTACTTTTCATTTATGTACACAGTTTGATTATGATATACTGAGGGAACTTTTCAACCCACAAGCTTCTGCTTTTTTTTTGGTTCCCCTTTTTTTCCTCATCTAATTTGTTACTGTACATGAATTGTATTTGTAATTGTATTTGATGTACATTTTTTAATGATTTGGAAAAGTAAAACATTTGAATTGGAATTGGAAAATTTGAACACTTATAATGCGCCGGTATCCATCACAAAAGTGATGCTAATGGCGCATTAGAAAATAGAGTAGAAATATGTATGTATAAATGTTTGTATACGGAAAATAAAACCAAACCAGACCAAACCTGGGCCCTGTGTCATAAAACTTGTTATCAATATAAAGAACAAGCTAAATTTATATGCCAAATTTGCTCTCAGCCAATCAAATACCACGATTTCAGTAGCTTATAACAGTCATCGTAACTTGTTATTGGTAACAAGTTTCATGAAACAGGGTACAGACCCTTGTTTCATTAACGCAAGTTATGTGAACTACTGGGATTCGCTGTATCAATAATCCCGTAAAATCTATCAATTATCATTAAAGGTAATTGCTTTTTAACATTATCTTTTTGATGACATTTGTCACGTCCTTTCTATTTGTAGTTATTATTGAACTATGTACATTTGTATAAGTATGTTTGATGTTCTTTTTTGTTGTTGTAGTTCACTGTAAATATTATAACAATGTTAATTATCGGACTTTGTCATATTTTATTTTTTTATAGGCCTAATGATAATAACCAAAACTGATTGGAAATTATGATATTATGTTCTCCCTTATCACTTTTTATCACTGTTCAATCATTAATTATTCATCACGGTTTATTTGTATGCTAATTATTCATGTTCTTTAATTTGTTCCAAATCATCGAAAAGTGGAAGAAAGATTGCCTTATAGTATTTCTGAAAACCAAACCACGTGTGTGTATTACAGCTAATTACTCTACAACTAATACTGTTTGGGTAAAAGATTTTAGTTTCTGATGAATTCGTTAAAATAAACGCGTTTGGCGACAAGCCATTTTGTAACACGCTGTTAGTCTGTTTTATTTAAAGCCCGTGGACTGTACTACAGACCAAAGCTCAAGTATATTAAGAATTGCAATCTTCAGCCATAAGTCATAATATTGGTAGATTTTGTTTGGACATTGGACGTAAATACAGTGTATAATGAGGAACTCTAGTTACTTTCTAAATATAATTTATTTTAAAGCTTTATTGACAAGCCTAGCTATTTATTAATCAAAAAGTTATCTAAATCTGTTTCATTGACCACAAACGGCTTTCTTTACTGGCTGTTTTACTTGTAAAATGAATTTTATCCCTGGTCTTATATACATATCGATTGCAAACTCTTATTTTACTATCAACCATGTTTCCTTCCTTCTTTCCTTCATGTTTTGTTCTCATTCATTTTTCTCTCCTTATTTTTCTTCTTCTTCTTTCTACTCCTTATATATCAATTTCTCTACTGAATGTCTTAATATTATATTTACCTATTTTATATCATACTCTTTGCATGTACTATTATGTTGCATTTTTAATTGTAAATTAAAGATGTATCAGCTAAATTATGAGCTATGACTTTGATTTTCTATCAATAAACGTGGTCAATTCAATTCAATTCAATGGTGATTTAATTGCAGATTTGTATCATAGAACACGTTGTGTTTAATCAACTTCTTGACGGTGCGAATAATTTATATTTCTATTCGCTCATGATTAACATGATGGCCATGTAAGCTCTTTTCTATTCCTTGTTAGCTGATGTAATTGACGTTCGATTATCTTATGTTATACCATGACACTTCCTTTTTAATGTGCAGGTAAAAATACTAGAACAGTGATAATGTGTATATAATAAATTCAAATTCAAATTCAAATTTTCAATACACAAAAAGGTTATACACAAACAAATATATCGAAATAGTTTACAAAGTAATCTCTGGAAATGCTTTTTCTTCTTTTACTTCTTCTTCTTCTTCTTCTTCTTCTTCTTCTTCTTCTTCTTTTCATCTTCTTCTTCTTCTTCATCATCATCATCTTATTTTTCTTCTTCTTCTTCTTCTTCTTCCTTTTCTTCTCATTCCCCACGAAAGCACATAATGAAAATAGTTTCCAAGCTATGATTTACTATTTTATATAACAGTCTATGATTACAATGTTTTTACTAATTGAAACTAGATTGTCGTCAATAGTAAATTTTTACTGAAAGACAAAATTAAACCACTACACTGCACCCGTCGCGTCCCTATACTACATGTACCTCACTGCATGTACTCTCGAAAAAACCAAAACAATGGGAGACAAACATCTAATCCATTCGTATTGAAAGGTAACTTTTATGACACCCTTGATCTTTGTATCTGACCACTTAATAAATATAAAAACTCTATATGTTAGGTACAATGTGCATGCTGAGTAATAAATGTTTTGAGTTAATGTAAACAAACGGTAGTCACTCATACACAGTTCTAGATTTTCAAACTGCGTGAAAAAGTGCGCCTCAAACAGTACTTTTTTTTTTAAACCGGAGAGTGGAAGAAAATAGAGGGAAGCAAACAAGTAGAGACAGGTGTTAATCAAAGACAGAGAAAGATAGAGGAATAAATGGAAGAACAATAAATACAGCACTGATTCATTTCGTTATCGGTATCATCATGATTATGATCCGACGAATCCGTACATTAATCTGTAAATACAATAAACAACTAAATTATTCGAACCCAATGTAAATTTGATGTTTTTGAGTTTTTCGTAACTCAAGAATAAAAGGTGGACCGGTTGAATTAGGGCATTTGTTGAATACTTTTTGATGTAACTTCAGAGATATAAATCAGAAAAAAAAATCAATTGTTAGCATACTTCAAAAATGGAAAACTTGGTACGGGTATGAATAATTTAGTTTTAAACTATGTACGCTGACACTGTTGCCCTAAAGTTGAAATATTTTGTGTTGGTGTACCTCTGTCCATGAAATGGTTGTGACAATAAGATCTATTTCTTGATAGATAAAGTTTAAATCCTCTCAGAACTTTATTGATTAATCTAACGAGGTTTAGAGATCGATCAGTCAATCAAGTTCTGAGGAGATATCTATCAATAATAAACCATGTTGCCTAAATCATCTATGCATAGAGGTAACAACAAAAAGTATTCCAACTTTATGGGCAACAGTGTATATGACAGTTTTTTGAAAATTTGATTTGATTTGATTTATTTTTCCACTCAAATATAAAAAATTAAGATAATATATATGAACCATACAGTATTAAAATATATTAATAGAAACAATTAATTATATAAGTATCGCATAATGATAAGTATCTACGAAACAAAATAAGTTTACAGTTATGTATACAGTTTAGTTTGAGAATAAGACAAAATATTTTATATTGCTTGATTTAACACAAAATGGTTCGTCGGTTCATTACAGCCCCGACGATAATTTATATTACGTCCGCGGTCGTCGTTGTTTCACTAAAAGATGTAGAATTAAAATTCCAAGACTTACTCCAATGGCAATCAGGCAATGCCATGTTTTTTATTGGGGGGGGGGGGGGGGTCGTCGTCGTCTTCAAACTTGATAAGGTTGACATTGGAAGGTTAATATATATACCAACATTTAATCTGAAGTTTGCCTTGTTTCCTGACTGAGGAAACCAGGAGCCTGTTAGAGTCCACATTATTTGGCCTCGATTTCTTGGGTTCAAATCTAACCATTTAGCACGTTACGCTGTGTTTAAAGTGTTAATCATTTAAAGATACGATGTCCCTTTTGCAGCCAACCTCAAATTCTGTAGAACTTTGCAGGAATCATGAATATGTCATGTATGTCCTATCTGTGAAATTTAAATGTGAGCAGTGTCCTAATATTCAAATTATGTAAGGAAACCTGTTTTGGTTGCTAGACTTCACTATCAGACTCTGAATGACTGACTGGCTTTTTTTTCTTCTTTGATAATAACATACATAAAATGAGCTGTATAAAGGTACATGAGCATTTGGTACATCAATAACCCGCTTCTTGTGATGGCCAAAATTAAACTGATTGAATCTTTGCGCACCATAAAACGTATGACATTCAGTACAATGGTCTGAAAATCAAGACTATTACTTATTGGCTTTATAGCTCCTAAATCGATTTGACAACTAATAGTCGTTATTTTCCCACTTAAAGACATTTTCAAGCCCCCCTTTTTTAAGGAAGTTCTAAATTAGTATTATCTTTCAAATGCCGTTGGAATTTAACCTTTTCATTTTTTTGGCCTGCAAATGGGACATAGTACCTTTAAAGGACGACCCAATCGGTGTAATAAGTTCATTTTTATGAAAGCAGAACAATAAGATACACAGAATGGCGAAAGTCTGAAATAAATCGGACCAATAATAAGAAAGTTTTGAATGCTTGAAATATGAGATCACTAGGTATATGCGAATCTCAAATTGGCAGTTTGGTCAGTGGATTGTGACGTAGTCGCTGATAACTCTCCCGTTTGTCATACACAAACAATATTATCAATTTTTGTTTTCTCCTAAGTGCTTTCTTCCTTGGTGCATTACCCAAAATATATTATGGATAGCATTGTGCTATAGGTCCTCTCTACAGAATAGACCTTATCGAGTCATATATTTTTTGTTATAGAATTCTTAGTCATTTTGTGTCTTGGAACGAATGTGAAATTAGTTGTCCGTCACTACATCACAGAGACATTAGCGATTCAGCCAATTTGAAGAGCTCATATACCTATAGTGATTAAAACTTTCAAAAATTCTGAACTTTCTAATTTGTTCTCCGATTTTATTAAAACTTTTATCATTCTAATTTTTTTTTCCTGCATTCTTTTTTTGTTGAGCATTTTGCTATCAAGGTCGGATTTCCTTTTAACTTCCTCATGTTCAGAAGTAATGTGTAGACGAACATGTATTTCAACCAATTTATCTCGTAATTTGAATCAACTTATCCTCAAATGCCTATTTTATTTCTCGGGTTTTCATGTTTCTACACTTTCGTTCCTACCATCACCTTCATATAACGTATTCATATAATGCCGCTCTTGTAAATTGTCTGCTTAATTCTTGGCGATCCCCAAAAGCTTCAATTTTTGAGGTTTTTCACCTCTTTACTATATTCTGACATTATTATTGTACTATTCATGAAAAGGAAAAGACAAAAAAAAAAAAAAAAACAAGATCGCAACTATTTTGAAGAAAAAAAAGAAACACAAGGGCAATTTTAAACATCCTATCGTTTGTCCCACAGAAATCATGTCCGGATTACGCAATACCGGCGCAATCGTCACGTTCGCACATTATACAGTGTGTCCCAGAAAAAACGAAACCGAGAATTATCGATGTTTTATCATAACTTAATCATAATTATAATTGATAAATGACACATATCTGTAAAGCTTAGATCCTCCTCTTTCATTTGATGCAAACTCATATAATGCATATTTCACGCATGGGTGATTAAAATCATTTTGAAGAGAGGAAACCAAAAAGTCATTTGGTGGACGGTATCTGAATTTCAAAGAGAAAATCACATTTCCAGAAAGTTGAGTTTCTGCCCTTTTATATGACACCTCAGTTAGGAAAAATGAGCTAGGAATAACAAAGTTCTGTTTGTTTAAAGTAGTGCTTGTATTTCCATAATTGAATTAAACGAGTTCGTTTTCACTGGTTGCCTGCCGTAGCAACAAACAGAGTTGACAAAAGACTTAACTCCGTTTCGTTGACAATCAGCCGAAGACGAAAGACTTTTTGGTTTCCTCTCTTCAAATTCATTTTAATCACTCATGTGTGAAATATGCATCATATGAGTCGCATCAAATGAAAGAAGAGAAATGTGACTAAGTTATGATAAAACATCGATAATTCTCGGTTCGGTTTTTTCTGGGACGCACTGTACAAATAGCTGCTATTGTGTTGAATATTGCATCTATGCTTTTTTGAAAAGAAAACCTTACATTTGGACTAGTTGTAGAGTTAACCCTTTTTTCGGATCATAGGGCAAAATCTGATGTTATATGTTGTTCATCTCTTGATATGCTAACTCGATCTATTTTGCACCTCAACATCCATTCAGCCCTTTAATTAAAATCATATCAAATTCAGCTTGGATAACTTGCCTGGATAAATTTCGAATAAAACCCGCATCAAATAAAACACTGATACCTTTTGTTTATTCACGGTTCGATTACAATTAAATAATACGTCGTATATTCAATGACA
The DNA here is from genome assembly GCA_035222895.1 of Strongylocentrotus droebachiensis. Taxonomy (NCBI): domain Eukaryota; kingdom Metazoa; phylum Echinodermata; class Echinoidea; order Camarodonta; family Strongylocentrotidae; genus Strongylocentrotus; species Strongylocentrotus droebachiensis. The sequence goes on along the minus strand of JAVYIG010012318.1, from coordinate 892 downwards.
AATTGAGTGTGTATCAAATGAAAAATTGATACAATTGCTTTATTCATTGCTAAAGTACATTCGTTATACAAGGGAATCTATAGTTTACAAGCTCAGCTTTTTACTAGATTCCCCCATATTTCACTACAAATATATTTGTCTAATCTCAGTTTAGATACCATGCAATTGCATTTACATCTCCGTATGTTATTTCGAATGTATTATTCCTTTCATGGCCTGATATTATTGTATATAACGTGTTCACCTATTGAAAGAACAATTCTTGTAATTCTTATTGTGTATTGCTAATGATTTGTGTAATGTGATGTGAATGTAAAATATGAAATAAACTAAACTGAAACTGAAAAATAAATGAAAAACTTCTAGGCCTACTTGCAAATCCTCTGGTAATGATAATAATAATAATAACAACATTTATAATGCGCACATATCCACCCCAAGAGATGCTCAAGGCGCCTAACAAGGTAAGTACATTAAACTTAAGAGAACGAAAATAATTTAACATAATTAAATATAATTCAACAACGTTAATTACATCAGATTTTGAAATTACACTACGTCTTAACTAAGGAATTCAGACATTAGATAGGTTTTCATTTTTTTTTGGAACAAATTTTGATTGGCTGACATTTTGATTGAATGGGGTAGGGAGTTCCATAACCGGGGTGCATCAGCTGTAAAAGCTCTGTCTCCCCAACTCCTCTTTGTTCTTAATTGTGTTAAATTTGTTGAATTAGAGGAACGAAGACCTGCACGAGAACTTAAAGAGATATTAAGAAGAGAGGAAATATATTCAGGGACTGATCCATTTAGTGAACGGTAGGTGAGTAGTAGAATTTTATAATTGATACGCTGTTCTATTGGAAGCCAGTGAAGGTTCTTGAGTATTTGA
>JAVYIG010012317.1:0-54438 GCA_035222895.1 Strongylocentrotus droebachiensis | reverse complement strand
GGATGGTAGCTTAATGACGTCATCGATATACATGAAGGTCGACAGTCACTGTATCTCTGGGAAGGGGGTGAGCTAACAGACATCGATGGTGAAATGATGGCCGATTTCTTATAGGGAGGAGACGTCCAATCGTGGTCATAGACGTCGCAAGGCGATTTCCGTTTTCCAGTAGTTATGTTGGAGATGGACATCGGTAATTGTACGGGGATGTTGTCTTTGCGCGTTTGACATGCTACTTTGGGAGTAGGGCTGTTACGAAGGCTTAACCGGTGGGTCTGGAACCAAACCTAGAAATGTGACAACAAAAATGTGGTTATAAAAAATAAATGTTGTCATCTTTGACCGGTTACCAATACAAATGTCAGTAAAAACAATGATGAGAGGAAACTTGAGTTTTCAAAATTCGCTGAAATACACAGTAAAAACACATTTAAGTGTAAAAATTGCGTTATTCAAACAAATACAAGAGATCCTATTAGTCTAGATTACAAAATGATGTTGGTGTCACAATTAAAACTTACATGAATTAAGAGGTTACTGAGTTTGAGTGTGTGTGCCAGTCGATCTCTAGTAGTGATATCAGGGCGTGAGTTGATGATGAATTCAGCTTCTAGAATCTCAGTCTGCTTTTTCGTCAGTTGAGAGCAGGAGAAAGGAAGCATGGTTGTCACGGTGATGTTCGGCATCTTGTCCGAGGGAGAAACAGGTTGAAGATAGAACTTGGAAGAATGAGAACCGGACTCGCAAATTGAAGGTATAGAAGTGATCACAGACTTGTTGAGATGGAGAATGATTGGAACAGAGTGAGTCTTCAATGGTGAGTTCCCCAGCGGTTGACGGGGATCATCTCGTGTGGCCATGGACCTCCTTTCACCGTGTTTCAATAGACACATAACTTAATCCAAACGATCAAAACGAAAGAGCAAGGGTTAATGATCGACTACGCACCGACAGGATACCATAGAATCTATTGAATAAACTCACATTCCAGTTCTTGCTGGATAACAAAATAATTTGTCGACGTCCACAATCATTCACTAGGGACTTTTAGAATGAGTAGACGAGATCACGACGTACGCCGACTGATCATGCGTGTCAACGTACTCAACTGCCCATGTTGACTACAATTAGAAATCTTTTAGATTGCACTCGACGATATACATGCATGCAGGAAGTAACACTATGAATTACATGACAGACAAAGAAAGAGGACAAAATATACAGTTCCTCATTCTACCCTCAACAATAGGCCATTTTCTTAATGTAACCAAATTTAATGCATAGGTCTTTGTGAAGTGCCTCAATACAAATTATTTCATTCACCTGATAGGAATAGTAGTATTTCAATAGTCAGAATGCAACTGCATATATTAAGTGTTGATATAGGTAGGTCAAGCCATAATGTTTGTCCAACGTGGCAACAACTAATGTATGCAGTTAGGATTCTGTCTATTGAAATACTATTATTCTTATCAGGTGAATGAAATAGTTTGTATTGAGGCACTTCACAAAGACCTATGCATTAAATTTGGTTACATTACGAAAATGGCCTATTGCTGTGGTAGAACATCCCTTCACTGCTATTATGTAAAAATGTGTAGAACAGGTGAATATGCATGTGACACTTGTTCTACACATTTTTACATAATAGGGAAGGGATGTTCCTTTGTCTACCTGAGGAACTGTATATTTGATGCCCACGCGGCATATACTAGTACCGTACTAGATTTAGGAAAATCAAGGTTGACGCATTCTCGATCGCCGACTGAGACGACGTGACGCATGCGCAGTGCCTTAAAAGGACGTCACACGTTGCAGTCAAAGCTGTAAACGTGCACATCTAAAAGTCCCTATTATGAATATGACCGACAAAGAAAGAGGACAAAATATTCAGTTCCTCAGGTAGACAAAGGAACACCCCTTCACTGCTATTATGTAAAAATGTGTAGAACAGGTGAATATGCATGTGACACCTGTTCTACACATTTTTACATAATAGAAGTGAAAGGACGTTCCTTTTTCTACCTGAGGAACGGTATATTTTGTCCTTTTTCTTTGTCTATCATGTTCATAGTGATTCCCACTGTCCAAAAAGGCATTATCATTTCGGAAACTAAATGGTGGCTCGATAAAGGATGAGAGAGGAGCTTGGAAAGAATGGCAATACAAGGAGCAGGCCATCCATTCATTAGAGCCGGAGTTTTGCTGGTTAAGTTGGTTAAGCTGCATGGTTGCTAGTCAAGCTTGTTAAAGGTCGGTGAAATCCAAATATAAGTTGATTAATATTTTGTTATCTAAAGATATTTCATAGACTTTTTAATATTTTTGAAAATAATTTTCTCAAACCCTTATGACATCATCTGTCAATCATTAGTAAGCTAAGAATATTCAGTGGTATGTAGCTTCACCAGAGCTGACCATCTGTTTCCAATAGACCATACAATACCAACATAGGAGGTGCTATGTGAGACGTGCTGTAGCATCACCAGGAAAATGAAGGTAATGTGGATGTATTGTATGAAAGAATGCAATTCTTTTTTGAGCAAGTACCGAGCTTAGGGAAGTTACAGACCACTGTCTTTTGTTAGCTCACTAATGATTGACAGATGATGTCATCAGGGGAATGAGATCTGGAGCATCTTCTTTTAGGGTGGACCTGGGAGGTGTTTCACAAAGATCCCTAGTCGAACTTATCTCTAAGTTTGACTTAAAAGTTATGGAAAGCCATTAGCATCCTTGAAAATATTTTGTAAAAGTTATTTTAAAAGGCATAAAATGTTGATTCAAATCATTCGTATTTTCTATTATCATGGGAGATTTCATGTTCTTGATGTCGAATTTATGGAAAGTCTATAATACTTGATTTTTCGCCTTTGAATATATTTTATTTTAAGGCTACAAATGGCTCTCCATAACTTTTAAGTTCAACTTAGAGTTAAGTTCGACTTAGAATCTTTGTGAAACACCCCCCAGGTCTGAGAAAATTATTTTAAAAAATATTAAAAAATCTATGAAATATATTTAGATGTTTGAATAACAAAATATGAGTTGTATGCAGCCGTGTATATCAACAGGAATCAACTTATAATTGGATTTCACCCCACCTTTGAGTTAAGGTATTATACTTGTATTGTTGTTGCAAAAAAAAATCTTGTTTGCTAGCCATGTTGCCCTCATCACGCGACCCAACCTGCCACGTTGTTGCTAAAATTAATATACAATGTATTAGCAAACTATATGAATTATTTAGCAACTGTCCTACAATGTTATTTTCCATTTGTTATGAGTCTTTCGATCCATAGGAGTCGGATTCATGAAATATAGTCACTTAATACAAATATTGATGGGCTCAATACTACACATTCCGATCATTTTTTGAAAAACGGGGATATGCATTAAAAAAAAAAGGAAACCCTGACTCGGGGCTAATCGGGTTTAATGCGGCCGCGTCGTCCGTAGTCGTATTCACATGTGTGCAACATACGCGAAACCGAAGCGTGAGGAAAACTTCCGTCTGTTTCGCGAACGCTATCGCGCGCTGACCGTTAATGAAGTCCATTCGTTTACGTGCAGTTGTCCAAAAGAAGTCGTAGATGGCGTTAACCTGTATATGCCATGCCACACCCCCTTTAAGTGTCCGTTAAGGTCAGGGGCCGAAATAGGTCTGTAACCCCTTCCCATCACCCACCCACAAGAAAATTCTTAACTATTGCCTCGTATATTAGGGCAGCGGAGCGCAAAATGTTTTCAACCGTCATTTCCCATCTAAGGTTTCATAAAGTTGCTAGTTTGCAAATTGCTAGAGGAAGACTGTAATTACTTGAATTTCTCCAGACGCAGGAGAGAAGGGTATATAATAATGTTTTATTCCTTACTAATCTTGTATTCATTCATGCTTAAATTTATTAATTTATACATTCATTCATTCATCTGTACTTGAGTCTGTTGAACTGTTAGGCACATTGATTCATACAGTCCCTGAGCTATTACTGCAAACTGTTTTCAAAATACTAGTTTGAATGATCATATTTGACTGGTAATAGTTACATGGGAAGAAAGTTATGAAGATTAATCGGGTATGTTAGTTCTGAGAGACCGATTCAGTGGATATCTGAAGGGCACTCAGGGAATCATGCGCTTTATTTTATTGTCAGACGTGTCAAACCAAAGCACATGCTTTATAGAATAGCCTATTTCCTTATACGCCAATGTTAATGTATGCCAGGGAAATAAATGTTCTTTTGAAATTATTTGAAGTGTCTCGTTATTACTCTACGGCGTGCTTTCATTACAAAATTTCCTGCACGCAAGAATTGCGATTATCCGGCTTAATTCGTTCCATTGAAACCGGGTTTTCGCGTCGGTCGGGTTGTCGGGTTACACGACCTTTCGTGAAAACATGCCACCATATTCATGAAAGGTCGGGCAAAGTGAGGGCAAATTATCACAACTTTTTTCAAAGTTTTTCTTTGAGATTAGGATTATCTTTTTGTATTTACATTTGCAAAAACATTCGACAATGACTTATTGTTCTTCTTCTTCATTCTTCAAAACATAGATGTTTGACATTTGACACTTGAAATGGGTCCTTTTTATGCATGATCATGACTGATGAGTGAATAGAGATAGAACGTCATTGTATGCAATTATATGTTTCAACGCGCACGTACAACTTTTTAAATCTTTATCAAACAAATACTGCATGCTCCGGTGTTCAATAATACACATTATTGTACATACGAGCCTTTTTTTCCCAGAGAATAAAATCATGTATTTGATCCCCTTACTTTGATCGAGTTCACTATTAGCATATTGCTTTTACTCCACCGATTGAAAATCAGCAGCGCGCGCATGAGCAAGAGCTGCATGTACATGCTGGCTTCAATCGCTGCAATGTGACAATAAACTATTATTAAAAGTAACTTTGAACAAAAGAAACTGTTTATAATATAAAATGCGTTGCTAGTATTGCGTTTAAACACCAATTTTTATCAAAAAATGGGATCCCCTTTCATCTTGACTTGCCAAATGTTTCTTTAAAACTAGTCGAGACACTGTTGAATTGGAAAATTGCCATGGAACTTTTTGTTTTATGTAGTGCATCATCAGTGGAATTTGGTGATTAATTTGATCTATTCAATCTATTTAAATATCACTGTACTTGATTTGTATGTATTATAAGGATAATATTGGCTTTCTTTCGTGGTACATCAGATATATATAACTAGTAGGTACAACCAGAAAGGCGTTGACGTTTATATTCACTCCTTATCGGCATAGTAATTTATTGGTGTTTCGAAAATTAATTAGGATAAACACAACCTAGAGAAAACAGGCCCTAACCATTTTATGTTTAGAAGAAGGATTAAATCATGAATTATTGCACGATAGACTACTATAGGCAATACATATAACTAATATCGTATGACAAGAAAACAAAGTCTGAATATTAACATAATAAAAAAGCCAGTATATACAACGTATGCCATTATAGCCTGTAAATCTTTCTAATCTCCAAAGATCTTTATATAAATGTATCCCGAGAGTGAAACATAACAAATAAATTATAATATACAATAAATAAAGTAGTTAAAATCCTTTGCAGTTAATATAGGATTTCTCGGTCACTTTCGTAAGCTTTTCATTCGTTTTGATACAAAGTTCATTCAAATTCGCGACATAAAGCAGCTGCCGGCGTGTAAATTTCATTCAAAATAACACTTTTTTTCATTTGATTTACTTATTCGGTCAATGGATTTAGCACTTGTTTCATTCATTTTAACAACCGCTTACAAATGCGCAGTTTGCATTCATTTTCGTCAACAATGGCAAATCGGACGTCCGTACCATTCAATTTCACTTTGGGTCATTCTAAATAACAAAGTTTTCATTCATATTCGCCTATCTTTACAAACCTATGGTATACATGATATATGCACATGTTTCTCATCTAAATTAAACAAATGAGTTATATAACATGCCTAGATGTCTTGCCCGTCAACATGTAGAGGATTAAACAACTGTAGATATAAGATTGGACATCATCTAACTGATGTTCTCATCACTCACTTTATCGTACTCGGTCGTCTTATGGAAGTGATATTACGTAGACGAACATGATAATGTCATGCATGATGGTGATTCAGATTTTGATGTGATTATGACTATGATAGAACTGATACTCATTGATTGTTCTTAACATGTTCAATACAGACTAAATATAATTTACACAAATATAAATGGCTTCAAAGAGATTACGAACATCGAATAAATTATAAAAAACAAAACAAAACATTAAAAATAAATCAATGTATAGAGTATTGATACCCCCTCCCCCACCATTACGGTACGCCACTTCAATAAATACAACCGTAGTTTGTAAACATACACTTTGCATGCACTTATATCATTGCATATTCATAAAAAGACACTCTTGCTTAGTTCCATGCTAATTCTATATTGATGTGGCTAGGTTTTATCTACTTAACACATGATCGTTCAGTTCCTAAATAGTGATGATTTAGTGGGTATATACATGTACACCCATAGTGAGGACAAATAACATGTTTGTTGCTTACCAAATCATACAATTTGAGATGGATTTAGCATGGAACTAAGCTTGCGGGGTTCTATATATGAACATACTGGGTAAGATTTACATGTCTAATTTGTCTGCAAAACGTGTGAAACTGTATGCAAAGAAACGAATTTGAATTCACGGAAGACGCTATTACGTAATCGCGAATCGTCTCACTTTAAATTGAATGATAATTTTACGAAAAAGAAACACGTTTTAATTCGAATGAAAATGAAATGTTTTTGAATGATCGTTTTAGGAAATTAAATGCTAAAAAACGAACTTGAACGAAAAATAACAGCTGCGGTGACAGAATCGGCGAAATTGAATAAACATAAAATGAATTTGTGTGGCCAAGTTACGAAAGTGACCGAGAAATCCTATACTACATTAAACCGCTGAAGAACAACTTGATCGAATTCAAATAAAATCAGCTGTTTGTTTGGTCTGAGCATATTCTTCTTGATATATCTAGCTGCGAAAATTAAAATTGTTATCATACGTTGAAAGAAAACTTTAGCTTAAATAATAGAAAATTTCTATGTTATAACTAGATCATGTTTAGGTCATCGATCGACATTTCCTCAGATCCTGCCACAATAGCCCCGGGATTTATTTAGTAAAAAGTATAGCGTTAGGGATAGGGTTGCGACTAGATTTAGGTCAGGTTAGGTAAGGTTTAGTTTAGGTTAGGTTTAGGTTAGGTTAAGAGCTAGGGTTAGGGTTAGGAGCTATGAGTGGTTATAATTGTCACGTGAGCATGTTTCGTACAACCGTCTAGGTAATGAATCCATTCGTGTCAAGCTACTGTTTCATATAGCCATTAATCTATTTTGAACTACCTTAAGATCGAAACCATGAGATGCTATGAAGCTCGTGATATAATCGAGAGGTTTTGAAATTTGTAAGTCAGACGGTTGACTTTGCAAATTGTATCACTATACAGTGTACCTTAATCATTCCCACAACGTCCCATATCCGCCGCTCAATTTGTTATCTAGTAAACAAAAAAAAACGTATCATTTAGAAAAATATACGAATAAGTTCCTTTTTTATTATCGTCGTCGTGAGAATATTGGCGATAATTTCCTGTTGCTTCCTCCGAGATCATCTTTTCTCATCACAACATTACAGCAAAAATGTACGTCATTGTGATCATCGTCGTCGTCGTAGGATTTGTTTTTCAGAGTGTGTTTAGTTTGGAGAACTCAGAGACTTCAGAAGATCCCAACAATAGATATGCCAAAGGTAGGTTAATATTGCTTTAACCCGTTGACTTCTGAAGTATCTAATTACCATAGGCCTGATACAGGGACCACTCGTCTCCCGTATACAAAGGGTTAAAAGCATTGCTGTTGAACAAGCTACCCACCACCCAGAATACTCCTACATCTGTGTATCAGTTCAAGAAGGTTTTTAAGGCCAAGTTTTAAGATGATTAGCATGAATGTTAAATGTTTCGTTGGCTCAAAAGGTTTTTTGTAATAAACAATTGTAAAGTTACCCAATTCCATTAAATATCTGGACAAAATCAAATATTTTTGTATTATAACCTCGGGTGTAAAGACCAAAAACAAAAAAGTGAAATAAACAGACAATCAAATCAAAAGTTACCCAATGCCATTACATATTTGGAAATAATCATTTTGTTTATAGATATAACCTCGGTTGTGAATAGGTGGGCTGGAATCCATAGGCCTCCATCCACTGATCGGGACTATACACCACCGCTTTTAACTTTGTCTCTTCGTTAACTTTTCAGATGGTGATTTCGTTGGCTGCTTTTCTCAAAGATGCTTGAATTTCGACAACAAGGTGCACATCCCGGTGTCCATGACGCCAGATGCTTGCATTCAGGGCTGCAAAGACAGCGGGTTCCAAGTTGCAGCCGTTTACAATTACAGTGGATGTGCGTGTGCTTGTGAACAAACCTGCTCGGCACAGCACAGGCTGGACAATGGATGCGGGCTACCATGTAAAGATAACCCGCAGGATAGCTGCGGCGGTTATACCGCTGCTAATGTCTACAAAGGTACGAAACCTCTTAGTAATGATGATAACGATGATGATGATGATGATGATGATGATGATGATGACGATTATGACGACGACGACGATGATGATGATGATATTGATAACAATTTTAATATTCTTTTTGGTACTCTTATTCATTTCTATTTTTGTCAATACATTTTTGCAAAATATTTTACATTTACTTGTAAAATGCAAAACATTATTCCACTATTTCGTTCTTTTCTTCAAGCTGTTAAACACTTAGAAAATATGGAACGTATAATTGCTTTTGAGGAAAATCGTCTCGATCTTTATAATAAGAAATTGCAGATACTTTGTTAAGTACTTTTGTTGATGAGTTAACTAGTACATTATATTTTACTATAAATGCTTTGTTTATACGAACATGCTATTATTATATATGAGAATTGCTTTAATAAATACTTAAAAAAACAATAGTAATACGAATAATAATATTGATAAGAATAATAACAATAATGATAGATATGTTAATAATGATGAAAATAATGATAACAATAATGATAACAATGATATTAATAACAATAATAATAATGATAACCACAACAAAATCAACAACAACAACAGCGATAACAAAAACAACAAAAAACATAATAATTATAATAGCAATACTACTCCACTGTACTACTACTACTTCTACAACTGATAATGATATTCAGGGCTTATATACCACATAGACGATGTCTCTGAGCACTTTATAGATTTGTCATTATCCCGGTTATCGGATTCAGGCTTGCCCGCACATAATGTATGCACATACTCCACCCACTGACGCAGAGGAGCATTCCAAACAGGCGCCATTTCACAGACGCTTACAACGCTGAGCAAATAAAATGAAAATAAAACCCGGACCGTGAATCTATTTAACACCTGGGGAGTGTTTCAAAAAGGCTAAGATCGACTCTAAATTGGACTTAACACTATAGCAGGCCGTTCATGCCACTATTTTCTCTCATCATCAATTGGCATTGGTTTCTCAAAGGACGTACCAATCGTGGTCACAATTCTGAGACTTTCATGGTCGCAGCTACCATGGAATGGCCTTAGGCGCTATTTGAAATATTTGAAATTTACCGGGAGCACCGGTAAATTTTTGATTATTCAATTTCTCGAAAGCAGAAGTGTTTTCAGGGCTAAATTTTCTAGTGCTAAATAAACATCCAAAGGGGCATCCAAATATATCAAAATGTTAAAGAATTACTATCCATCCGATTTAAAAAAATTCCCAAAACTTTGCATTACCTGTAACAACTTTAAAGTTACCATTTTTAAATATATCTGATTGATATTTTTTATATCCTCTGCAGTGGATCTTCGAAATGCACCGAACATCACATGTGACCGCCCTACTCCAACCGAGCCTAAAAAGGGTATGCAGATATGTTTTATTAAATAATAATATTCCAGAGATTCTACAAAGATACTTTGATTCTCGTAACTTTCCCTTGCTTTGTATGGTATCACCATATCAAAAGACCCTCTGATTCTGTCTGTCATTTTATCATTTTTTTACCATCTGAATATTATCACTGGTTTCCTTTCTTTTTCGTTAATATCAGTTAATCTATAGCTATTAAAAAAAATCTTGTCATCCATATTTTTGTCTGACATTACTGATTTGTATCGGTAACTCACCGCACGTAAAATATACTATCTTGTTGAAGTTGTTCCTTCCTTTTTAATTATTATTATTATTATTGTTGTCAAGCTTATAGTTTGAAACAATGATCTTCAAGTTGCAAGTTTTCATATTCAAATGATAGCATCATTATGTTTGGAAGTATGTAGAGGACATGGGGCATAAGTGACAATTTGGTCGAAGGAAGAAATCAGCGGCTTAATAATCGAAAATCTCAACAACAACAAAAAACTTTTGACAGACAAAATGAGTAACTAAGAGGATTTCAAACTTTTTAACGACGAACTCAAATAAACACGAACATAAACATTGGGCTCGGATGTTTGGGCCATTTAATGATAATATTTATTGTTTTGCTTTTATATTTCTGTATTATTAGATATCGAATACATTGGATGCTTTGCTCAATCGTGCCTGGAGTTTGACTACACAGTAAACACGACAGATGACGACAACAGTCCCGCTTCTTGCACCAGTGCATGCCGGGAAGGCGGATTTTCAATCGCGTCACTGTACAACCGTTCCATATGCTCTTGCTCCTGTATACATTCATGCACCAAACCTGTCTTACCGAATGAATACTGTGGCTTACCCTGCCCTGGCATCTCACAACAACGTTGCGGTGGCTTTACAAGTGCTTCGGTGTATAGAGGTTAGCAGTGGTGTAGCCAGACATGTAGAACAGAAGGGGCAAAGACGGGGGTTGGGGAGGGGAGGGGGATACGAACCAATAGTCACTTAATTACACATTAGTAAGAATAGGGGTAAGGGCATATAGGTTGAGATCTTGTTCCGTTCATGCCGTGGATGACCTTTTTGCGGATCAAAAGGGGGAGGGGCACTTCCCCTTTGTTCCCCTGGCTACGCCTTTGTTGGTAGGAGGCGATATATTCCCATAATGTAAGTACCAATTAGTTGATATAATGAACGCGTGATAAGGTTTTTCGATCATTAAACCTATCGTATTGTAGTTTCAGGTTGTCTTCAGCTGGTTATCAATCACCATGTCACTAAATTGAAAAAACAATATTTTTCATGATTCTCAATTTCTTTTCTTCCTCTCTTCACGTTTATCGAACGCTCCCTGTCCATCTGATACTGAATTCCTTGTCTTTGTCGCTTTTTATCTCTCCACACCCTTTCCCATTCGCTCTTCACTTTTCTCCTTTTTCTTTCTTTTTTCTTTATAAATGCGTTACACTCTATTTCCCTATCTTATCACATATCACTTCTTAAACTTTCATCATATAACACTTTCTGAACTGCCGCCTGATGTATTATTTGTATGCTATAACAAATTGATATCACAAACATACGCGTTCTCCAGTTGAGAAGAACTTTACAATCTTCACAATCGTGGCACAATATAAATAATTCATTCTGGAGAGGATGTTTTATGGTCCACGGTAAAATATTCAAAGCTCGTTCGAAGATGAATGTTTTAGAGACATTATAAAAATCGCCAATTGCGCCCTTCCATTACAGTATCGAAGATTTTGAATAAAATTGAAACTAAAAGTATATATCCATTGTTATTTAATATCATTGTTATTATTATATTCCACATTTCACCTTTTCTTTACAGTGAAGACTGTTAGCAATTCAAATGTTACTTGTTCCGAACCAGAGAATGTAAGTGGTAAGTAGCGGCAATTATCATTTGTCATCTGATCTTATATGTGTCTCTTAAAATGGTTGATAACTCTCTAGTTACCAATGGTTTACAAAGCCCAGGGAAAATGATAGGGCGGATATTGAATTTCAATGAATTGAATTTTGAATAGAAATCAATTATTTTTCATCATATCATGGCATAAATAAAATAAATCATAGATTGACCACTGTTGTCGGAGTTTGTACATTAGTAAATCAATTTATAATGAAATCAACCATTTTATATCTGTTTGATAGATTTGTTCTGGAAGTATTTAAAAACTTGCAAAGAGTCGAACGTGGTTTGTAGCCGAATAGGTTTTTAATTCTTTTATGACGGGTTTACTCTGTATTTATTTTCGTCCTTAAATCTGCCTAAATAATGGAGAAAAATGAATATATTACATGCATTGTAAACTTTTTCTCCCCCGCCCCCCCATAAAATGTTTCACGCAGCTTTGTCATTTAAATTTCCACATTATCCATTTCGAATAACCGTTGACTCTAATAACAATTTATGATAGATAAGTAATATTTATTCATTATTTGTGACCGTCAACAGTTTATCTTATGTAAATTCAAACTCATATTTTGTTTTCCTTTCCGCTTGATCATCCAAAAATTGCTTTTTCTAATCTCATCTTGTTCTATCTTCTCATTTCGACTCTTTAAGAGTAATACCAATGATCACGCTACTACTACTACTGCTACTACTGTACTACTATTATCACTACTACTACTACTACTACTACTACTACTACTACTACTACTATTACTACTACTAATAATAATGTTAGTAACAATAATCCACAATGCTTTATGGAACATACTACAGGGCTGCTCTTTTAAGGTGATGCTTATGAAATAAAGTTAAAGGCAACGAATATAAATAATACAATGTCGTCTATTTATGTTTTTTTAAACTTCTCCTTTCCCTTTCTTTCTCTTTCAATGCATATTTTACTTTCTTACAGATGGGAGTGGAGGGAAGAGCACTATAGCCATTTCCATAGCCATAACTATTCTCATTATCATAGTGATCTTCGTTGTCATATTCATTCTTCTTCTGCGAAATAAAGTGATCAAATCACCTATCCCCAAGTGTATACGAAGCAGAAGTAGCCATTCTAGTTTTATGGTAAGGTATTGGATGAGTTTTCAGAGGAAGAGTTATTGCTGCAACATTCAACGTGGCACGGCCTCAAGGCATGCTCGACAGTCAATAACAGTCTCCTCTGAACCAAGACTTCCGACAAAGACACCATCCAGACAGGCCTGCAAGGCGCCACCTAGCGTCCAGACAATGGACATACGTGTAGAGACTCACTGTGGCAACAACTCTATTGCACCATGGACTGCACAGAGTTCAAACCAAATAATTCATGAGCCAGAAGCTGATTACCAATACCCTGATCAAATGATAGGCACTGGAAGCAATCGGTTAGATTTAGAAGGTCAATTGACGGACGATGAGTATGACCACGTAGGCTTCCAGAATAAAGATACTCACCTGAAATCCAGTATGAATTCAGGAAGTGAGATTGGGGGAAAGTTGACACCTTTGGTTTCCCCTCGCTTTTCTGCCATGAATGATTGCGCTGTAATACATAGTCCAGGCATCACAGGGGCTATTCATACGGAGAACGATGGAGGCATTGTGGACTGTGAACAATATGACTTTGTTGGCAACCCTCTGAATGTGGCAGAACCTCCTGCAAATATCTACCCCACAAGTTCAAGAGAAGTCTTTGATCCAGAGCCTCACTATCCCGAAACATGCATTTCCTCCATTGTGAACAATGATAGATCTGATGCAACCAGTGAGTTATTTGGCCATAATCAAAATGAAGCCACAATGAGTAGTCATGTGGATGAGTCATTCGACAATGACACCTATAATCATATCGACGATACCAAACTCAAAAAGGGAGAAGTAAAAGATGGCTGCCTTGTTTCCGAAGTTCCTTTGCCTATCGACGTTCACATGTATAATGTTCGTATAAACACGCCCCGCAACCAGGAGATTCTTCATCAGGATCAAAGAGTCACACAAGGTCTTAGTCCTCACGCGTCGAAGACTCCACTAGTTCTGCCAAAACCTCCAAGTGGAGAGTATGCGCCCAATGAAACACAGGAGAGTTCATGTGCTGAGGCTGCAGAAGAGTTATACACCGAGGCTCATTATGAACAAACTCCTGCTGGATCAAGTTTAAACCAAGGAACACCCAAACCCCGCAAAACGCCAAAGGTGCCATCAAGACCTCCCAAACGAGAGCATGCAGCGATCACTTATGCCACAGGTGAAACACCAGAGAGATCAGCTCCAGAAAACCTCTATTCCGAGGCTCATTATGACCAAACTCCTTTTGCATCAAGTTTTAGCCAAGGAACACCTAGACCACACAAAACGCCGAAGGCTCCACCAAGACCTCACAAACTAGAGCATGCAGCGATCACTTATTCTACAGGTGAAACGCCAGAGAGATCAGCTCCAGAAGACTTCTATTCCGAGGCTCATTACGGCCAGACCTCTGTTGCATCCAGCATAAACCGTGGAAGACCTGACGCATCCGAAGACTATCTGATCCCTGACCAAGATCATCACACATATATCTCCTCTAAGAAAGTTCTAAGTCACCTCCGAAGCAGTCCAATCACGAGCCGAATCAGTAAGGATGGGTATCTTGTCCCGGAGTCACCGTCACCCTAAACCCTAACCAACATGTACTATTCTGCGCGTATACGAAGACAGACCAACTAGGAAAGGGACTGTAAATATGACGGAAACGAATACGATTTTTGAATAAAATTCCAGTTTACAGACGTGAGTAATCATTTCATGATCCATTATAGAGATCTGAAATAATCACTATCAAATCATTCATTATCCCCGAGGGATGGCTAGGACAAATATGCCCCCACTTGTCAAGGAAAAAATAATTATGATGACAAAATTAATATAAAAGATTCTTATAGTAGCGAAAATCTATAACACTCATCGTACCATAATTTATGAATGACCCATTTTATGTATATAATCAGATGTCATTTCGAGATAACTACAATGATTGATACAATGATACAGTAATTATCATATTAGTTCAATTAAGCACTAAACCATGAAAACGAGTTCGTTGAAATTTATCGCCATGTCAGCATTTACCAAAATTATGCATGAATGTTCATTCCATTAAGAATGGGTTATCAAATGAGTTCCTGTGAGATTATCAATTTAATTACTAATCTAAGAAAGTTCCAGCAATAGACCAGCAAGCTGTCTTTGATATGATGCTTTATTCAATCAAGTAAAGTTCCCTGACTGCTGATTCAACGTATAGGTAAACATTGTAAATGCCGATGAAGTTGATGCACAAAGAATTTGTATCAATGGCCGATTGGGAGTAAGCCTTTAAACATAATTATGAAGGGTTGCTTGAGAAAAGAAATGGTTTCTTTGAAGAGTTTCGATAGAATAAGAGAATATGCATCCGTTGAGTCAAGTAATTTTGAATTTCAAATAAGCATATTATTTAGAAGCAAATGTAGTATTACACAGATAACACTGTCTTACACCGGCTCTCCAATTGTTTGTGTTGTTGTTGTTGTTGATGAATACAAATTATTACTAAAGGAGCGTTGATGGCAAAGAAAAATGAAAATTATATTCAGAATGATTGCTAAAACAAAGCAGTAATTTAGTATACAAAGTACTAAGGGGGCGGGGGGACGTTTCATGAAACAATTAGTCGGTGGTTTTCACCGACTAATATAATGTTCACCGACAATTTAGTCAGCACTGACTAAATTTGACCAATCACAGGCCTGGAAAATAGTCGGTGACTAAAGAATTGTCGGTGAACATGATATTAGTCGGTGAAAACCACTGACTAATTGTTTCATGAAACGCCCCCTGGTCTGTCGTTTTCGCTTGGTGGTACTTGACAGCCGTAACGTTTCGATAAGCTTGGTTTGTGTTTAGAAGTGTTCCAGCACCATTCTCATGATTGTTGCTATAGGAGTAGGCCGAACATCTAGACGTATACTTGATAGATTTAGGCGTTGGTAAATGCTGCAAGGAGCTTCTTTCACCGTTTTAGTGGGAGCTTCTCTGTAGTATGATTGACGAATTGCTATACTTATCGAGAATAATCTCTGAATTGGCATGATTGGAGCAATGGGAAATGGTGTAGCCGATTATGAATTTTAATTGAAACATGAGAGGGTAGATCTTTATAAAGACTATACATGATAAAAGAAACGCCAATAAAATGAAATGCTCTGGAGTATTGGTCTGTTGGATATATAAGATAATGGAAACTGTTTCTCTAATCTTGCCGCACAAAAGGCACATGTAAACAAAGCGTACAAGATGAGCCAAAATTTGTTGAACATTAATTGTAATTGACGTTGAAATATATTTGCAAAGATCTTGGGGGGAAAAGAAAGATCTTTTCACGTCCTGTGAAATAAATCTGCTGCACATTATTGTCAATAGGGACTTTTAGATTTGCGTGGACTATTACGTGTGACGTCCATTCAAGGCAGTGCATTAAAAGGACGTCGATCGTAGCAATCCACGTTGTCGTTCGGCAAATCTAAAATTCCCTAATGTCATCATTAGGTCGAAAGCCTTTTACGTAAAAGAATTAGATATTTATCTGTTTTATATATTTAAGGTGAACAAGTATATCTGCAAATGTGCATTGCCATCCATCAAACCATGTACAGAACGGGATATAATAATTCAAGTTGTCATGATTGTGTTTGTCGTATCAAATATGCTGCAAAGAAACGACCAATTTGTATCACTGATGATTCGATTAATAGCTATGTGAATCATGACTAAGAGGTCAAATGTCATAGGTAAAAGATATTTCTTTGCATTCTAACTGTTTATTTGTATGATGTGATAGTTGTATTGTTTATAAGGGTCGTGGATTAAATCTGGAATTCCACTGGGAAGTGGAAAAGAGACATTAGCATTGAACTGTTAAATCATTTATTTTACACAATGGGCACATGTCTAACACGACGGATCCAAGGAGTTGGTTGTTTTCTTTTGCTCCAGAAAACGGAGAGGTATTTTATAATGTGAACGCTGTGAAAGCGTAGTGTATGGACGAAATAATGGGCAACAAACTCACCCACTCTCAAATCTTCAATTCATGGTTTCCTTAGGATCGCGTTCTATCGTGTTTGAATTTCCTTCACCTTTCAACTATTGCGATAGACTGCAGTTCATTCGCACTGTGGAACCCAGTCTGAAGTTTTTAAATTCTTTTCCTTTTGTCGATATATTGAATTGAATTGAAATCGTAAGTATTTACAAAAATCCACATGGCAGACAAAATGGCTACATTGCATGGAGTTTACAAAGTAAAAGTCACAAAACAAAATGTCTTACTTGGTGACGACACATAATACGTTATTCTTGCTTTTTTTCTTATTTTGGCATAAAACATATATCATCAAGATGAATGATAGAATTGATAGTTACTCACGTGCCTTTAAACATACTATACACCTGTATGTCCCGTTTGCAGCCAACATCAAACTCTGTAGAACTTTGCAGGAGTTATGAATATGTCACGCATGTCCTATCTGTGAAATTTAAACGTTAGCAGTGTCCTAGTATTCAAATTATGCAAGGAAACCCGTAAACTTTCTAGACTTCACTGTCAAACACTATGGATGACTGGCTGTCTTCATTTTTTCTTTGGTAAATAGCATACATGAAATGAGCTGTAAAGGGTACATGAGCATTTGTCTACATCAATAACCCACTTCTTGTAATGGCCAAAATTAAATTGATTGAATATTTGCGCAGCAAAGAACGGTACAAGGATCTGAAAATCAGACAATTTACTAAATGAATTGCAATTCCTAAAGTCGATTCGATAATTAACGGTCGTTATTTTCCCACAACAAGAAATTTTCAAACCCTATCGTTTCTAAATTAGTATTATCTTTCAAATGACGTTTTTGGCCTGCAAATGGGACTAAATCGTTTGCGCAGTCGAAGGAAGACATTTAAAGCAGTAAAATTAAAAAGTAGCCATTTTGGATTAATAATCATGTTAACTGAATAGCTCACACCTTCAAGCTAAATTAATGTAGTAAAACTTTATGAATAATCAGATCTTTTAAATGTAAAAGAGATTCAATTTTTATAATACAATGGCTACATGTACAGTGCAGATATCTGACTCTGTTCGGTGTTCATGGAACCTACTCTGAAACAGACGACAGTGGGTTCGGGACTTTGTTAATAATTATTCTTGCTTCAAAAATTACATGATAACATTGTTTAGATAAGTCTAGGATTGTTCACAATCACCCATGCAAAAGATTATTACAAGCAAATCTTATAAACAATTCAACTGGACTTACTTTGTTTGGTTATTCGGCATTCATCACGTCCCCTCCTGGACGCTTCATCAGAACAGGGACCTGATAGAGAAGGACTGGAATCAAGCCGCTCTCCTTTGACCCCATGCTCCAAGCCGCCGAAAAGTTATGCGCTAACCTGCAACAGTTGACCAGGTGGTGAGATAAAAGAGCGCATGAAATTTCAGGATTTAGAATTCCTACATCAGAAAATGGTATCACAGCAACTGTTCGCTGTCCCTTCCAATGATTTCTCATCCATTGTTGAATGTGTAAAGAGTAGAACAAGCGAACACAAACTTGTGTAATTTCATCCTTTTTTAACTTGAAAAATACAAAAAACACGCGAAAACACGCATTAGCAAACTTAATGTTGTTGAAGATTGTAAATCATGGATCAAATAACGGGACATTAAAGCATGCACAAATTAGCGCATCATCCTAAAATATTGAGTTTTTGTCAGGATGTAATTTTTCTTTTACCAACTCTGGCACACAAATTATAGGAAGGACGGAGTTCTAAATTTGAAAATTTGTTTGATGCACTATTCCCAATAAAATCCCCATATAAGTTTTTTGATTTACACTGCAATTTTGCCGGTAATTTAATATTTTGTAATAAATGTAAAACTGGTGCCTGGCTTCCGAAAGTCCCCGCAGTGGAAGCGCGGTTCGGAGCATGGAACTTCAAAGCCAAGTGGAATGTTACACATCCCATTGTTACGCTTTGGAACTCACGAATGCGTTTGAATAAATTACAAGAGTTTCGACTCCTTTCTTTCACCTCCCTGATCAGAACATGGACCTATTACGGATGGACATTCAACGTGATTCTTTCTTTGATCCAATGAAAGTCGCCGCCTTCTGATTATGTGCATCTATGATCTTAATGAGAACATTCAGCTGTTTTAACAATAACGACTGCGTAAGCATTTTCGGTCATTGACAAAGGAGCAGTTTCCCTCTCTTGGGTTTTGTTTGGATGGTGTGCTCTGTAAGAGTGTGTCTTAAATAAAAGCATCCCCAATGGGGAGCAGCAAAGTTGAAAAGCAGACGATTTTGGTGATATGAAATGTATTATTACTGATTCGCAAACTTTCGCACACACCTATGACCTTATAAAACAATTAGAAGGTCATGATCTGTATCAGCCCTGTGCGTTGTAACACTGGAATATTATGAGGAAATAGGGGGAAACGGGATTTTAAATCACAACCCCAAAATCCAAAAATAACCTCTATCTGGTAATATCAACAAGTTTTTCAAAAATAAAATACATGTACAGTACACGGAACAACATTTTCCGATTATAAGCCAGAACTGCGCATCTATTTTCCATGATTTAGGCGAGTTATTATCTTCTGCGCATGTAGATTAACATGTGTAAAATCACTAACTTGATTCTGTCCCGGCTTTTTGGCGGTGACCATCATGAGATAAAAGTGAAGAAACATGTAGGGAATGTTACTGAGACGACATTGACGGAGACAATCACAATGAATTCGTTAAGAAAACGATGAATGTCCATCCGTAATAGGTCCATGATCAGAACGACTGGTCTTTGGCCGCAATTGTTTAAATATATATATATATAATGAGTAAGAGAGAGAAAGAAAAAGCGAGAGAGAGAGAGAGAGACAGAGAGGGGAGAGGAAGAGAGTCGGGAGTGGGGTTAGAATAAGAGAGAGAGAACATTTGCATTAGTTTGATTCACCGCATGCTTAATGTTTGCACCTATAATGTCTTGTATTTTTACGTATCTAATATTATGTTTCTGATCAACCTTATACCATGAATCATTCTGTGCCCACATTTAAAATAAATGAATATACAGTGCGTATCAGAAAAAGTGTACTCAACTAAGGTAGCTCCTAATTAAAAAGTCATAACCAATATGACTTTCAAATCTATTTCAAGATTAAGAGTAAATTGTTTCCTGTCCAATGATACCCTAGTCATAATATTTCTGCCACGGGTGACTGAACACCAGGGTCTTTAAAAAGTGTTGTCAAAATCGCCATTTATACCAAGTTTGGGCTGATGAAACGAATATTGGTCATCAGGCCACGTGCATGTGCTTCTTTGGTCTTAAATCCTTTCAAAAGCTAAATTATACCTCATGCTTCAGTGCTTCATTGTATAAAATAATTCAGTGTATAATGGTTAACCTTTAATTATTTTGAACAGCCTTCTAACTTCTTGTCTCATGATTTCTAAGTACTCTCTGCTCACTCAGTTGTCTGCTGCGCCATTTCACACGCGCAAAGATCAAAAGGGTGTTTATCTCGAATATCGAATGAAAACTCAAAGGTTACTCAACTCAAATGCAAGAAGGAACACATAATTAATGTGATAACAATCAAAGAAATTGACAGTAGACTTTCATTAAAAAGATAACATTCCAAATAATCGTTATCCATTTAATTAACAAGGGATGCGAATGAAGTCAAGATTGCAATCATCATAACAAAGAGAGTATCATACACTTTACTTTTGATATGCATTTCTTTGAGTTTGAGTTGAAATTACCTTTTATTTTCAAGTGCCTAATAGTCAATATAAATAAGTGAGCATTTTTTAAACTTTGGAATGATATAAAACACACATAATGGTTTTTGGCCCACATTTATTGTTTCAGCCCAAACTTGGTACAATGGGATTTCGACAATACCTTTTGAAAAGCTTGCTGCTCAGACATCAGGTGCAGCACAATTATGAATATTGTATTAATAGATAGGGTATTAGTTAACCTTTATCATGAAATATAATTCAAGGTCACTGAGGTTTGTGACCTGCACGTGTCACAAATAAGGTATCAAAATATGCTCATCTGACCGTAATTAAATGCCTAAAACCCCTGAACCTGAAAGTTAAAAAAAACTTTTTAATTAGAAGCTACCAAAAATTGGGTACTCTTTTTGTATACACACTGTATATCGTTCATTCTTAATATCAACTCTTCTGGGAGGTATAGCCGTTATAACGACGATGCCAAGAGGGTTTATTATGGTTTATTAATCAAAGTTTTCCAAAAAGGGAATACAGTCATGGTGAGCTTTGATTTGACATGACCATTGTTCTCTCATTTACTTTCGCATCGTATTTATCTCCGAGAGAGTTGCCAAGCTGTTGATTAGGTTATTTCCTTAATACATAATTATTTATTGATAGAGAGATAGATATAGAAAAGGGAGTAATTGATTAAAAAACCTAAGAGCCCTGTCTGTAAAATGTTTCTACAATTCTAGATTATGCTATTACAACTGTATAAACTGCCTTTAAGCCATTACAAAACTCGGTAATTGATTTCACATCGTTAACAAGTAGTCATCAAGATGATCAAATGGTACATACTTCGAAAGTGAAACATCTTGGATGAAAGGGAATTTTGGGATAATGGTGATAATTAATCACAGACATTGCAGTCATATACAACTAAAAGTGTTACTAGATACTAAACAACCTTTTAAAATCGCCTGAATATATGTATTAGGCCTGTATGTCTTGATACATGTCTGTATACTGCACACACAGTAACTCGATCCATCATTGCCTATCAAAATTAGTCGCAATAATATCATCCGTAATCTAAAGAGAATCTCTTCACTTTTGCTCCTTGTACTTCGGAATCAGATTCTACTCTAAACCGCTAAAGATGTTTGATTTTATCATCATCTGCGTTCTTTTCAATATGCCGACCTTGGGTGTATCTGGCAATGAACATGCAACAGGAATGCTTGCAAAAGGTACGTACATATTTGAAGATTGATTTCTAACTGGGAGAGAATCTGAATAAAATATTTTGGTGAGATGTTCAATCATTTTTTTAAAACTGGTACGCCCTGATGTGTTAATCGACGGAGAAAGGCCAATATAGAGAAGGGGTATATATAATTTAGACAATAGTGTACATATAGGGGACACGGAGGGGCACGTTGCCCAAGTGGAATTGCGAGAAGAAAAGAAAAAGGAAAATGAGGGAGAAATGGAGAGGGGGCGGGAACGTGAATATCAAATGTAATGTGGCGGTGATTATTTAACCTGGCTGCTAAGAAAGCATTAATGCTTCTTAGTAAGCAACCAGACGGCCGATGGCTTTAGGTCCTCTCCGAGGGACCTGGTAATGAGGATTAAATCCTTACCAAAGGGCACTAGCGTATCGCCTTGGTTACGAACCCGGGTCACCGGATTACGAGACAACTACTCAGCTACCAATTAACTGAGCTATCGCGCCTCCATACAAATGATTATATTAAATTCTCCCCGTATTAATCATGGCCTAATTAATGCACATTTCATCGATCAAGTAAGACAGAAGACTTAATATGGCGGGTGCCCCCCCCCCCCCCCCTCTCGTTGTCTGTCCGCACGCTTCGCCACTGATTTATGATGACTATCACATTTTCATTTCACAAATCTTATAACAGATGGCGATTACATCGGCTGTTATGCTCATGGGTGTTTAAACTTTGACTACAACTTATCAGCATCAGAATCTGTCACACCAGACTCGTGTACTGCATCATGTAAATATCTTGGATTTCCGGTCGCATCACTGTCCCAGGGGAAGAAATGTTCTTGCTCCTGTCAACAAACGTGTCTAGCGAAACCTCTGGGTGACATGAACTGCGCCACGCCATGTCAGGATTTAAC
Source organism: Strongylocentrotus droebachiensis (assembly GCA_035222895.1). Lineage (NCBI taxonomy): Eukaryota > Metazoa > Echinodermata > Echinoidea > Camarodonta > Strongylocentrotidae > Strongylocentrotus > Strongylocentrotus droebachiensis. Next base: position 31,477 of record JAVYIG010012317.1, on the reverse strand, counting down.
AAGATTCTGTGGTGGTTATGTTGCAGCCTCTGTGTATAGGGGTAAGACGTCAATTACTTATTCATCTATTTATTGGCGAAGGCCCAGTTGACCGAAGACCCGCGAGACCGAAAACCATCCGATTGTGTGCACCTATACGACATACAATACAAAATAATGCTTGCGCACATACATCGAGCTTTTGGTTGTCATTTTTGTGAGCGTATAGCTTGGTGCTTATGATTCTTTCACCTTACAATCACGATATATTTTATCGGCCCCTGGATATATCAAAGTTTATAGTGCATTTCATAGAATGATTTTATGGAATGGTCGATTGCAGAAAAGTCAAGACAAACTCCACAAAAGTTCCACAAAAGTGTTTTAATGGATCTCGTCACCCACTATTTGTAACGCTTTATGTAGCACGTAAAATATCCAATTTTTCTTGGAAAACTGAAAACAATTGCAAAATTCTTTTTCGGGATACATGTCACAAAGTGACGAAATTGGTTTTCTATCAAACGTCACATATCTTGAAGAGTTTATACTTTATAAGATGTTAGTCTCTCACCCAAAAAATGTTTAACAGGGAGACTAAGGGTACGTAGCAGAAGCGGAAATCTCAATTTCATTTTCACTATTACTTACTGCCGTCTTGGTAGCACTTAAGTCGATTCGAAAACTTTCAGCCCCCCCCCCCTTTTTTTTAGGGAAGTTCTAAATTAGTATTATCTTTCAAATGCCGTTGGAATTTAATCTTTAATTTTTTGTTTGGCCTGCAAATGGGACATAGTACCTTTAAGAGGACTATGTATTCATAGTAATAAATAATAATGAACATGAATTTAGTATTGTTGTCGGGTAATGGAACTGTGAAATTCTTGTGGTGTCTTTTTTTATTGGATTTCCATACAGAATACGAATATATTGCTAAGACAGAGTTAGAGACCAAGTTGTCTTTAGCTTTAAGTTAATAGTTCAGTTTCGTCAGATAGAGACTATCTTGCTCCAAAATGTGCCGACGTCCCCAGAATTTGATTGATATAACTGCCTGTAATCTTTATGTTTAAAGACATTCCGATTAATGTATTGAAAAGAGCGAGTGGCATCAAAGACTGAACTCCATTTCGGCTGCTGCGGTCAAATGATGATGATATTCTTTAAAAAGTTCTCCAAAATTGATTTACTTCTCTTCAAATCTAGAGTAGTTAATAAGTATTTCACCACTTTTTGTTATAATGTATCTAACCAATCTTTTGTTTTCTTCTTTTTTTTCATCTTTCTTTTTCCACAGACCACATGGTTTTGCACCAGTATTTACTTTAAATTTGGTTTTCCATCATTTACCATGACTTTATATATGTGATACAATCTTTCTTTTCTTCTCAAATTACTTTTCTATTTTTAGTGAGAGCAATGAACACCATAAACATCACTTGTTATGAGGTTTATGAGGAATATAGCTCTATTCAAACTCCGCCGGATGAATCAGATGGCAAGTATTACATACCAATATGTATCTTAGACAGAGCGATCGTGAAAAGTAGTATTACACGTAAATAATAGTTTACGAAGTTCAAGGATTTAAACTAATTTTACAGGCAGTATACAGTAATTGATAATAATAATACTAATAATAATACTAATAATGATAATACAATTTTTATAGCGCCTTTTCATGAAGCAGATACAAAGCGATTACAAAAATATAAACATTACAAATTACAAGAGATGGGATTGACCAAAAAGAAGATCATTATACATGAAAGCATTAGCAACAAATATATTAATTACAAGCTGCACAAACTGCTGTCAAACAAAAACTAATTACAATGTTGCCATAGTGGTCATTCGTTAGACATGTTAGATAGGCCTAGATGAATACTAGTTATTAATCAACTTGAATCTAAACTGTGTAGACCCAGACGTCAGGGGAGTGACAAAGACAGAGAAAAGCATTGGTCGTTACAACGGATCTGAATTATTTTTCAACTCTCATTGTTCAATCTTACGAGTTAAACCCTCTAGAATAATTAAGAATTGTGCCTATCTTGTGCTTATCAAGTCTTTAAAATGTCTTAAAGGGCAATCCAATCCTTGTTATAAGTTGATTTATATGAAAGCAGAAAAATAACAGAAACAAAATGGCAAAAGTTTGAAATGAATCAGACCAACACTAAGGAAGTTATTAATGTTTGAAATATGAGATCACTAAGTCTATGCGAAAAAATTCATACATTTCTTATATTTAGTCAGATTTAATTGAAACTTTCATCAGTTTGCTTCTCTGATTTTTCTGCCGCTTTCATTTGGAGTAGTTGTGTATTTGGGTTGGATTTCTCTTTAATTCAACAAAAAGCTTTTGATGACTTTACAAAAGTGTACATGGTCATTAGGTAAGGCGCTTGATGTCTTACTTTCATTTTCATTATTGACAGATACTGAAGAACCCCCATTTCTGCGTTGATTTTCCATATGGAATCGCAACGTTTTGATATGAGCATGAACATCTTTTCATGAAATCCTTGCTCTGCATTAATAATAGGTATATTAAGTAGTCCGTCAATTAATTAAAACTTTTGCTTTTTTTCATTTTCATCCTCCTCCTCCTTCTTATCCTCATCACTTGCTTTCCCATCTCTTCCTCGTCATCTCCCTGTTTATCTGTATCTGGCTCTTTTCCTTGCATGATATCTCTACCAGACGGCAGACGAATGCTTCCGAGTATCTTAATTTCCATTTTCGTCACGATATTCTTCTGTGCGGTTGTGGTCACTGCAGTCATACTCCTTCACCGATGGCTGCATAAGACACAGAACACAGAATCCATAACAGTTGAGGAGGTCAATGCCAAAGAAAGACCCTCTCTCGAGACAAAGAATTCCCCGGTGAGCCGTCAGGAGGGAAGAAGGTACAGTCGCAAAAGCCAGATAGTCAGTCCATTAAGAAATAGTCAACAGTCGACCAAGCCTTCAATTACACCAAGAGTTTCGATGTCATCCGCTCTCAAAGACATCACAGGAAAGCAACGAGGGAGTTCAGCAGCGCTCAAAGACATCACAGTGAAGTCACAAGAGAGTTCGGCAGCACTCAAGAACATCACAGTGAAGTCACAAGAGAGTTCAGCAGCACTCAAGAACATCACAAGGAAGTCACAAGGGAGTTCAGCAGCGCTCAAAGACATCACAATGAAGTCACAGGAGAGTTCAGCATCGCTCAAAGACATCACAATGAAGTCACAAGGGAGTTCAGCAGCGCTCAGAGACATCAGAAGGAAGACCCGTGACAGTTCAGCTGCAGAAGACTTCTATGCAGAGGCACACTACGACGGTACTTCCATTGCATCATCCATAAAACGAGCAAGAGAAGACACATCGGATGGTGATTACATAAACCCTGATCTACTGGACCATGACTACATCTACCCAGTCGAAAACCCAAGCCATTTCCAACGAAAGTTCATGACTAGCCGAATAACTAAGGATGGATACCTGGTGCCTGAAGTACCGTTACCTAGGCCTCCCTCAATCATGCCCAAGAAATATTCTTCTGCTCGTTTGTCCAGATTAAACAACAAAGACATGGCTCTCTCCTCAGGTAGCCATGACAGGTACGATGAAATCTACTACGAAATTTGACTAATACATGTGAAGATTGAAGTAGGTCTAACATTAACGATTATGTATATCATATAATACGCTATATATGGACTGTACTGTTATACATGTTGTTATCATTGATGTAGTTATACTACTAATACTTTTGCTACTACTTCTATTGCTACTACTACTACTACTACTACTTCAAATACTATAACTATCATAATTATAATTATTACGATATAGTATACCATGATCAAGTGTTGGTCGTTATTGCTTAAATAATGTAGTTTTCTACTAAAGAATCGTAAACACTCACAAAGATATTCCAATCTCATATTTTCTAAATTACATGTTTGCTTTTAGGTTTTAAAGATTATCGAATGGCAGCTCTGAAATTTGTATATTTTATTGTAATTCGAATTTAGACTTATGTTCAATTGTTCTGTACAAAAATGATATCCATATCTCCATCTACTTCTACTTCTTTTTGTTCTTGTATGTATTTATCGTTGTCTAGTCTATCTCTTGTTGTTATTGTGCAATTTTAATTCTAATATTTTGTAATTGACTGTATCTTCTCGAATTCATTCTTTACGTATTGTATCAATTCGGACTTTTTGATAAAACCTTTTGTAAATTCAATTTATTTCAGCTTTATGGCTGCTATTTTGAATGTGTATTTTAGAGTTTGAGGAAATTAACATAACATAATTTATCATGAACTTATAGACAATTTCGCAAAGGGGGAAGCCCCCTCTTTAAGAAATATTGTCAAATGTTCCGTATGCTATGTTACCCCCGATATCGTGGATTCTCAAATAAGTTGCGCTGCCCCCCATCACACAATCATGGACCCGACTTCGATGACCACACTAAAATAATAGGATTAACAAACGATCTGAATATTGAGGTACCTAATTTATAACAGTTATCCTGTCGAAAGAATAGTCCTTAGCACCATAATTCATGGACCTACACACTTCCTCGTTTTTATCTAATTCTAAAGGAGCACCGAAACTACTTCTTTATGATTGACAACATAATTGACATAATCATACGCCACACTTACAAACTCATCAATCGTTATCTCATTGGCGGATCCTGAAACTTAATAAATGGGGGGGGGGGGGGGGGGGGGTGGGGACTTAATCGACAAAAGACGTTTCCAGCAGAGAGGCAGCACCGGAGCGCCTGCAAAAATTAGATATTTTTTTAAAAGGTTCTATAAATATCTTTTCAATAGAAGGGGTGAAAAGGTTGAAGGAAATGTGTTTATGTAGATATTTCAATAGTTTCGGAGAGGAAGATGCTCCCCAACTAATGTTCATATTAGAGTAAATTATCTCTTAAAGCCCATCTGTACTAGGTTGGCCAGGAGGGATTAGAGGGATTAGCGTGGTCACTGACAGGTGGTTATCTCATCAAATCAGCTCTCAATTAACATAAGAAAAAGAATATGATGGGAGACCAACGGGCATCGCTTAGGCATTGCTTTCTATAAACAGGGAGCAAGTAGCTACAAGTAGTACAGTGGGACTTTAAGGAAAGACTGACTGGATGACGAATTTTATGCAAAATTATTCATTATAATGTAATGGGTGGAGCATGTAAATATATATATCTCTCTTTCTCTCTCTATATATAAATACATTTCTATATGAACAATATGGCTCTATTCAGGACATTACGGCACATTTTGTGTGCGAAATGGGAAACATTGGTAAAAAGGGGCACTTTACACTTTACACTTTTCATAAATAAAAAAATGACGCTTGAAAAGTGGGGGACACTGATACCCCCTGCCCCGATCTTGGGGATAACTTTCCTGGGTGTAATTGTCTCGGCGTCAATTGTCCTAGGGGTAACTGCCCGTAGATAGTTGCCGGGCGGAGAGTAATCGTCCGGGGGCAGATGTCCGGATATGGCTGATAATGCTCCCCTGGGTAGACATTTTATAACAAATTATTATACTAAATGTTTGGTAAAACAGGATTAATGATATTCATATCGCCCAGAATATTTTCATCATCAACCTTGATAATAAAAGTTCAAAACAGATGAAATTTACAAGAAACTGAATTCGGAGGGGGGGGGGGGCACCAGAAAACTACAAGGAATGATTCAATATTGAAAAATGATAGACTACCCCCCCCCCCACACACACACACACACCTTCATGTTTCCCTTTTCATGACGCAATTGCTACTGAAATAGCTTGTATCGCGTACTCAACAACCAACTCTGTCTAATTTCTTGATTCTTATCCATTCCAGATGAATATCTTATTTTGTTTTTTGTGTTATAATTATATCTAATACTCGTTATCTATTGAAGATGAATATATATTTCTTTCTGTGTATGACGATTCTCATATCAAATGGTGTAATAGGTTCTGAAAATAAAAATGCATACTTTGAACAAATAAATAGAGTAATTTTGAGCTTTGAATGATTTTCTCACAAAGGTAATCATGTTTAATTCATATATGCTCTGAATACCGAAGCACATGAGTACTGTAGGTTTGATCTAGGTTAGTATATCGTCAGATTTGGCACTCAGGTTGATTATCATGTACTAAGCAAAAGTGGACGTAATTGAGCCACATGTGTGCTTAATTTGGTACTTTTATCATAAATGTCTCGTTGTGCCCATTTTTTCATGTCGGCTAATAATACTTCTAGCCAAATTGGGGCATCCTGACACCGAATGCATCAGCTCTTCATTATTATTAGCATTATTATTATTATTATTAAAAATACTACTACACTGTACTACTACTATTACTACTACTACTACTTATAATACTATTTCTACTACTCAATACTACAACTACTCATACTACTAAAAATAATAATTATAATAAAAAGAATAGTTGTGTTAATAATAATTACCATTATTATTATCATTATTATCGTCAATATTATTATTATTTTTATTACCATTATCATCATCATTACTACTGGAGAAGGTGAGATGGAGGAGAGACGGTTGAGAGAGAGGGAGAGAGAGAGAGGGAGAGAGAGAGAGAGAGAGAGAAAGAGAAATAAGAGGGGATGATGAGATATTTGAATAGATGGAGATTGGTAGACATAATAGAGAAAGGGAGAGGGGAGATTACAGAGAGAGAGAGAGAGAGAGAGTAAGACAGAAGGAAATAAAGACACAGTGAAAACGACAAAGATAGAGAACGAAATTGAAAATTAAATTTATTAGAAGACTTAGCAGTTATTAAAGAATTATCATAAGATAACTATGTATAGTATATATGTAATAGCGCTTTAATAGAGACATTGAAGCGGAACATTATATTACATCAATAGCCTTCATCCAGCTTTCTGCACCGTGAACGCACACTTAGGATGAACTTCTTTGACTTTGGCCGAAGATACCGAGTTGGTATATTGTTATTCAAAACAGATCCTCCTTATTAGCCACGTAAATCCGATCTTTTTGTTTAATCCATTATTTATGAGATTAGGATCGCGGCTCGTGAAAGTGGCAACGTCATCTTTTGCTTTCGATTGAATTTGACCGCTTAAACTAACGACTCTACTCTAGGAACGTTTTCAATCTTTTTCAATCAAAGAAACCATTTATTAATCCGTATTGTCTGTAGTAAGAGAGGGCGGATATGGCTTTGAATGGCGCTTTGCCTTATTAGGGACTTACGATTTATTTAATCTCAGAATGAATTGGGCCGCAAATTCATGTATTGGTAATCAGCTGCAGATCCTAATATTATATCGAAATTATTTAACATTTGCAACATATTTATAAATCTTTTAAATAAAATGTAATACCAATATAACTTGTATTTAGAGAATTTTCATAGTCCATGATTGAACTATGTAAATGACTTTTGATAGTTTTTATCTCGATTTTCTGCATTGCTGAATGTTTCTTGCCATCTCCCCCTTTGTCTCTCTCTCTCCTCTGTCCCCCTTCTCTCTCTCTCTCTCTTTCTCTCTCTCTCTCTCTTTCTTGTTCTCTTTCTCTTTCTTTCTCATCACCCCAACTCTCCCTCTTCTACACCTCTCCCTATCTCTTTCTCTTTTAACAAAAATTTGAATTTGATCAATGAATTTTTATGAAATGTCTGTATGCTTGATTTTGTATTTATGTCATATTTTGTGTTATTTCAGTTTTAATTGTAATTGTATTGTATCTTCGTGAAATGGATCGCAATTCAGCCATTGGCTGCGATGATCTTTTGAATAAATCATTTCTATTTCTATTTCTATATTGATAATAAAGCTGTCCATAAGTAACCCTTTAAATTATGACCGTAAATCTATCATGCATGAAATGGTGTTCAGTTACATTTATATCTTATTAGGCTTATTAGCCGCCTTCATTTTTTTACAGTGTCACGTTAACACTGTTTTGACAATGGCAAAATATTAATTTAACAATGTAAAGAAATTGTAAAAATGTCGAAATGAAGGGCATCTAGTCAAGCTTGCTACTTTTGAATAATTGGGGTAATATCATTTATATTTATATGATATATGTATATACTTTTTTCTCGAAATAAAGTCTATTCACGAAACGCACTCAGGAATCAAAGAAATACCAAATAATTCCTCCGTGTAGTATTTAAGACTTTTTGCTGAATGTCAATACTATAGTGTGAAGAAATGAGACAGATGGGTAAAGAGACAGAAATATAATACATATTATATAATTATGGGTTACATTGGGCGAAGAAGGGCGTTCAAGGGGATATTGAGCCAAAGGACGAATAGAGAAGATAGAATACGGAAAAGAGAGATAGCTTAAGAGAAGCTTAAGAGAAGGAGAGAGAGAGAGAGAGAGAGTGAAAAGGGAGAGACGGGTAAAAGTGAGAGAGAGAGAGAGAGGGAGAGAGAGAGAGAGAGAGAGAGAGAGGGGGAGGGGAGAGAAAGAGAGATGAGGGGGGGAGGGGGTTGAGAGAGAGAGAAAGATAGAGGAGGATAGAAGGGGGAGTCAGATAATGAAATACTGTAAACGGGTAAGATGTATAGCAAAATAGAGAGGATAGATGAAGAGAACGAGAGAGAGAGAGACAGAGAGACAGACAGAGAAGGAGTAGAGTTAAAGAGGGAGAGAGGTAGGGGAGTGAGAGAGATTGATGGAGGGGTTTCGATAATAAAGACTGTAAAAGGGATTTAAAATGGATAGAAAATAGAGAGTATAGATGAAGAGAATGACGAGGAGAGAGAGAGAGAGAGAGAGAGAGAGAGAGAGAGAGAGAGAAGTGGACTCAAGATACCTCATATAGATATAAGATTTATAGAGAATGGGAGATACGAAAGTTAAGACAGAGAGTTTAATATCATGAAGATAGATAGATAGAGAGAGAGAGAGAGAGAGAGAGAGAGAGAAAGAGAGAGAGAGAGAGAGAGAGAAAGAAATAGAGAGAGAGAGAGAGAGAGAGAGAGAGAGAGAGAGAGAGAGAGGGGGGGGGGGGGAAAGATAGATTGAAAGCGGGTAAGGAGGAATAAAGAGTAAAATAGGTGTTTATATAGTATTTACAATTATACTGCACCCTCGCTTCAAAATAACGTTCTCAAAATATGTGTCGCTCACAAGCACGATTAGGTCATCAGAATTAAAAACATGACATAAATCTACTGCATACCTTTCAAAGATCAATAACATACACATCTTCTCGATTAAACTACACATTTTGTATATTCGAAAGAAAACAAAATAAAGACTTCTTTGACAAAGATATAACATTTTGACATTTTATTCAATTGCAACTTGGGATTACATAAATGAATGCATCGTTGACCGTGAAGGCAAGGTTAATATATAATAATAAGAAGTTCCTTCCGGAGTTCATTAGTCGATGCAGTCAGTGGCTAGAGGTTTGACGTAGAAGACGTACGGATGATAACCCATCGGTGAGGAGAATGAAGACGATGTGCGGTAAAGATGCTCTGCGTTATACCTGGATGTAGAGGGAGAAGGAGAGCGGCTGCTACGAGAGAGAAAGTCTACTGACATCAATGGACTGGTGGCGCCCTTTGTCGAGTCACGTGGTGTCTTTTGCTGGAGCTGGATGACGTCACGATACAAGTGGTGTCGACCCGACGAAGTCGTCGTTGAATCGGACCTCGATCGACTGCTTCGAGAGAGATAGTCAACAGAGAACGTGGAAGAAGCGATGTTCATCTTCTTGGTGGGTGGTGTCGTCCTGTCGACGTCGACGATGTCGCACATTGTCTTCCGCTTACGACCGATGACGGCCAAGTCGATAACTTGGGTTGGTTGAATGCGAGGATGGTCGATGTCGTCTTTCTTGATGATGGGTTGATGAGTAGAGCTCGAAAGAAGAGAGGCTCGACGGAGACGTGAACGACGATTCTGAAACCAGACCTGAAAATAAGCATAAGAAAAAGAATGGAAGAAATCATCAATTAAATATCCAAAAATACAGATATCGACGTTTTATAGCATCGTTATTTCGTTCAAATAACTAATTTTTTTCCAATGTAATATAATCTTCATCAGTGGCGGAAGGAAAGCATTTTGATTTAACTATAGCTTTTAATAAGTTTAGTATTATCACTATAATTATCCTGTCATTCCGAAGATTGAAGCAAATTTGTAATAAATAGAGGAAGCCTCAAGTAAATAAATAATGGTCAGGTTTCAATGTATATCTTTGTTTCACTAAGTTATTGATACAGTATTTTGTATACAAATAAATATATATATATATTTAAGTAGAAATATATTTACCAGTATTCTGTCTTCTCCAAGTTTCAGACTTGAAGCCAGTTGTTCTCTAGTATAGATATCAGGATACTGGTTGTCGTTGAACGCGGTCTCTAGAATATGTAGATGTAATTCAGTAAAGACGGTGGGACGTCGACGAGGAGGGCGTTTGGTAGGAATGCTACTCGATGAAACTTGAGTGATCATGGTGTAATCTGCCATTCTGCTGAATATTTGGAACGCGATTGATTATAGATGATTGCTTGCTTGGAACGAATAATTAGACTTGATGGTTGACTTAGCAGCTATTAGCGAATGATAACCATAACTGAGTACAGAAGCCCTTATCCGCTCTCTGCAGCGTTGACGCACTTTTCTATTGGTCAACTAAAGTGGCCAATAAGAATGAAGAGAATGCGTCCCTTAAGAAATAAGATCTTTGAATTATGTCGAAGATACCCGAGGAAGATATTGTCATGTTTAACAGATCCTCCTGATTTGTCAATTACATAAGGAGAGATTAGAGACACAATAACACGGCAGGTAGGACGGCGGCGTTTCAAAGCGGCAAAGCTGTCTATTATCAGTGACCAAAGTGACCGCTTCTGCCAATGACGTTGTCAGTCTGTGGATGAAAAGAGACGATAAGACTTAATCCCTCACTCCTCCCAAATCATAGCTTTATGAATGAATGGAAATTTGGAGCTACAACAAGAAGTCTGAATCGCTATAGAGATTGACGGTTTCTGTAGGCCTTTTTGGGAATATCAAATTGCATAGCAGGAAAAATCCGAAGCCGCCGACTACGTTTAATGTGACAATCAAAACATATATTATATTTAGTGTAAAATATCGAAACTATATTATACCTATTACGGTATTCTACGAACATGTATAAGTTAGACATGTAGAGCCTTATGTACTGAAATGTTTTCACTTGATCGACATTCATTTTGATCGTTTTCTATACGGTGGTAAAAGAAATTGTATCTACTTTACAGACAAAATTTTGCAATGCTTCTTTTCACTATTTAGCGCCAAATAATGATGTACAAGATTATAGTGACAAAATATATGGAGTGTCAAAAGGAAAAAGGTATTTACAAATGTTTGAAATGGGCAAGAAATGTTAACTTAAGAAAAAGGCGGAGAATCAACTGAGACACTACATGATTGTATGATCTGAGTGTGATGAACCGGAGCATCACTATGATAGATAAAGAAAGTGATTGACAGTGGACTACAGGAAGAAAGAGGCACGTGTGAAGAGGAGGTCTTCTACTAGACCTTTAGCAAAAGAAATTTTAGATAAAATAGAAGATGGAAAAATGGATACAGGAAGAGTGAGTGAGAGAGGGAGAGAGAGATAAGGGAAGCTAAGACTTTAACGGAGGAAATGCAGAAAAAGAGAGTGGTGAACGGAAAGAGAGAGAGAGAGAGAAATGAGAAAGAGTGAGATCGAGAAACAGGGAAGTGGAATAAGAGACCAAAAGGGAAAAAGGAAGAGTGTGTGTGTTTGTGTGAGAGAGAGAGAGAAAATTAGGATGATGAAATATTTGGACGGATGGAAATTGATAGACAACATTATTTAAGAGAAAGTGAGAGGGGGGGATAAAACAGAGAGAGAGAGAGAGCAAGACAGTAAAATACGAAGACACAGTGAAAATGCGAAAGAGCTATAGAACAAAATTCAAAATGACATTTATTAGAAGACTTAGTAGTTATTAAAGAATTATCATAATGATAACTATGTACATGTACATTAATCATTCACCCCATCAAGCTTTCTGCCCCTGTGAACGCACTTTTCTATTGTCAATAAAGGAAGCCAACAGGCTTTTGGTTTCCTTGCTTGTTTTTCATAATACCAATATACACCATGGGGGCGGGAAAGGGCGGGGAAGAAAAAAAAAAGGAAAAAAGGGGAAAAGAGAAAGGATAGGGCGGAGAATCAACTGAGACACTACATGTATGATTTGAGTTTGATGAACCGGAGCATCACTATGATAAAGAAAGTGATTGACAGTGGACTACTGGAAGAAAGAGGAACATATGAGGAGGAGGTCTTCTACTAAACCTTTAGCCAAAGAAATTTATATAAAATAGAAGATGGAAAATGGATACAGAAAGAGAGAGTGAGAGAGGAAGAGAGAGAGGGTAGGGAAGCTGAGATTTTAACGGAGGAAATGCAGAAAAAGAGAGTGGTGAACGGAGAGAGAGAGAGAAATGAGAAAGAGTGAGATCGAGCTACAGGGAAGTGCATGGAATAACAGACCAAAAGGGAAAAAAAAGAAGAGTGAAAGAGAGAGAGAGAGAGAGAGAGAGAGAGAGAGAAAGAGAGAGAGAGAGAGAGAGAGAGAGAGAATTAGGATGATGAAATGTTTGGACAGATGGAAAAGATTGACAACATTTAAGAGAAAGTGAGAGGGGAGATAAAACAGAGAGAGAAGAGAGCAAGACAGTAAAAACAAAAAAACAGTGAAAACGAGAAAGAGCGAGAACGAAATTCAAAATTACATTTATTAGAAGACTTAGTAGTTATTAAAGAATTATCATAATGATAACTATGTACATGTACATTAATCATTCACCCCATCAAGCTTTCTGCCTCGTGAACGCACTTTTCTATTGGTCAATAAAGGAAGCTTACAGGACTATTGGAAGAATGTCAATTTAGGATGAACTTCTTTGACTTTCCCGCAGATACCGGGTCGGTATATATATTGTTATTCAAAACAGATCCTCCTAATTTACTAGGTATATGTCATTTGCTTTAATCCAGGCTTTGTTCTTTTGTGTAGGAGATTATGACCGCGGCGTATCAAAGCGGTAACGTCTTCATTTATCTTCGATCGGCCAGGTACATTAGGTGAATTGGCTTAATCCAGGCTTTAATCTATTGCATAGGATGTTAGGACAGCTTTGTGTGAAGGTAGTAACAGCATCTTTTACCTTCGATTGAATTTGACCGCTTGCGCTAACGACTCTACTAATGAAACGTTGTCAATCTCTTAAGGGAAAGAGACCATAATGTTAATCCGTATTGTCTGTAGTGGGGGAGGGCGGATATGGCTTTTGAATGGAGCTTAGCCTTAGAGACTTACGATTTATTTAATCTCAGAATGAATTGGGCAGCTCCATCAAAATCATCTGCCTTATCACAGTATGTCGACATTATTTTACATTTCCAACATAATGAAAATAAAGCTGTCCAATTATTAATCCTAATGATGACCGTAAATTTATCATGCATGATACGATGTTCACTTACATTTAATAACTTATTAGGCTTATTAGCCGCCTTCATGGTTTAGGAAGAAAGATTTTTATTGTGAGATGTAAAGAAATAGATCATCATAATGCGTTATAAGACTTTGATATTTGAACATTTTGACATTATTGCCATTTGCTCCAGATTTTGAAATAACATGAAACCAACTGCATGCCCAACTAGAAAACACTATACTTGCTATCTATGATTAACACGTCCATCCCCGATCCCTATTATGTTATAAATAAATAATAATTGGTTTTCATTTACCAAGAGTGTAGCCACATGAGTACTATCACACCCTCACCTATGTAGAGTGGTGTTTGTACCGGGCTGGGATTTGAACCAAGTACCGAGCTTGGATTGAGAGTGAAGTGAATGAACCACTTTACCAAAACATTCATTTTTTTTACAGTGTCACGTTAACACTGTTTTGACAATGGCAAAATATTAATTTAACAATGTAAAGAGATTGTAAAAATCTCGAATGGAAGGGCATCTAGTGAAACTTGCTACTTTTGAATAATTGGGGTAATATCATTTATATTTATATAATATGTATATACTTTTTCTCGAAATAAAATCTATTCACGAAACGCACTCAGGAATCAAAGAAATACCAAATAATTCCTCTTTGTAGTATTTAAGACTTTTTGCTGAATGTTGCAGTCCTCTTCCTTTCCTCTCTTCTTTCTCTTTCTCCAAGCTCTCTATCCTCCTCTCCTCTTTGCCTATTCCTTTCTTCCTTTCTTCCTTTCTCTCATTTATAATGTATAATTGTATTTATGCATTCGGGCGTACCCACTACAAGCTATGCTTTTCGGGTTTCGCGCCTTCTTCCTTGTAATACAAGTTCTTTAATTATATTTATGTTCCTACTTATGAATTGTATTGTTTGGAAGAAAATAAATGTTCATTTGAATTGAATTGAATTAAATAGTGTGAAGAAATGAGACAGATGGGTAAAGAGACAGAAATATAATACATTATGGGTTACATTGGGCGAAGAAGGGCGTTCAAGGGGATCTTGAGCCAAAGGACGAATAGAGAAGATAGAATACGGAAAAGAGAGATAGCTTAAGAGAAGGAGAGAGAGAGAGTGAGAAAGAGAGACGGATAATAGTGAGAGAGAGAGAGAGAGAGAGAGAGAGAGAGAGAGAGATGGAGGGAGGGTAGAAGGGGGAGTCAGATAATGAAATACTGTAAACGGGTAAGATGTATAGCAAATAGAGAGGATATATGAAGAGAAAGAGAGACAGACAGACAGACAGAGAAGGAGTAGAGTGAAAAAGGGAGGGAGGGAGGAGAGTGAGAGAGATTGGTGGAGGGGTTTCGATAATAAAGACTGTAAAAGGGATAAATAGATAGAAAATAGAGAGTGTAGATGAAGAGAATGACGAGGAGAGAGAGAGAGAGAGAGAGAGAGGGACTCAAGATACCTCATAGATATAAGATTTATAGAGAGTGGGAGATACGAAAGTTAAGACAGAGAGTTTAAGATCATGAAGATAGATACATAGAGAGAGAGAGAGGGGGAGAGAGAGAGAGAGAGAGAGAGAAAGAGAGAGAGGGAGGAAAGATATATTGAAAGCGGGTAAGGAGGAATAAAGAGTAAAATAGGTGGTTATTTACAATTATAATGCACACTCGCTTCCAAATAGCGTTCTCAAAATATGTGTCGCTCACAATCACGATTAGGTCATCAGAATAAAAAAACATGACATAAATCTACTGCATACCTTTCAAAGATCAATAACATATACATCTTCTCCATTAAACTACACATTTTGTATATTCGAAAGAAAACAAAGTAAAGACTTCTTTGACAAAGATATAACATTTTGACATTTTATTCAATTGCAACTTGGGATTACATAAATGAATGCAAGATTAACAACAATAATAAGAAGTTCCTTTCAGAGTTCATTAGTCGATGCAGTCAATGTAGAGGTTGACGTAGAAGACGTACGGATGATAACCCATCGGTGTGGAGAATGAAGACGGTGTGCGGTAAAGATGCTCTGCGTTATACCTGGATGTAGAGGGAGAAGGAGAGCGGCTGCTACGAGAGAGAAAGTCTACTGACATCAATGGACTGGTGGCGCCCTTTGTCGAGTCACGTGGTGTCTTGTGCTGGAGCTGGATGACGTCACGATACAGGTAGTGTCGACCCGATGAAGGCATCGTTGATTCGGATGTCGATCGACTGCTTCGAGAGAGAAAGTCAACAGAGAATGCAGGAGAAACGATGTTCATCTTCTTGGTCGGTGGTGTCGTCTGGTCGACGTCGACGATGTCGCACGATGTCTTCCGCTTACGACCGATGAGGGCCAAGTCGATAACTTGGGATGGTTGAATGAGAGGATGGTCGATGTCGTCTTTCTTGATGACGGGTTGATGAGCAGAGCTTGAAACAAGAGAGGCTCGACGGAGACGTGCACGACGATTCTGAAACCAGACCTGAAAAAAGGCAAAAGAAAAAGAATAGAAGAAATCATCACGTAAATATCCAAAAATACAATCAATATCGACATTTCATAGCATCATTATTTCGTTCAAATAACTACAACTTTTCCAATTTAATATAATTTTCATCAGTGGCAGAAGGAAAGCATTTTGATTTCACTATAATAGCTTTTAATAAGTTTAGTATGTAATATATCATTATAATTATCTTGTCATTCCGAAGATTGAAACTAGTTTGTAATAAATAGAGGAAGCCTCAAGTAAATAAATAAAGGACAGCTTTCAATGTATATCTTTGTTTCACTAAGTTATTGATACAGTATTTTGTATACAAATATATATATATATATTGCTTATAAGTAGAAAGATATTTACCAGTATTCTGTCTTCTCCAAGTTTCAGACTTGAAGCAAGTTGTTCTCTAGTAGTGATACCAGGATACTGGTTGTCGTTGAACGCGGTCTCCAGAATCTGTAGCTGTAACTCGGTGAAGACGGTGGGAGGTCGACGACGAGGGCGTTTGGTAGGAATGCTACTCGATGAAACTTGAGTGATCATGGTGTAATCTGCCATTCTGATAAATAGTTGGAACGCGATTAATGATAGGCGATTACTTGTTTGGAGTGAATAACTAGACTTGATGGTTGACTTTGCAGCTATTAGCGAATGATAACCATAACTAAGTACAGAAGCCCTTTCCGCTCTCTGCAGCGTTGACGCACTTTTCTATTGGTCGATCAACGTAACCAATAGGATTAATAAGTACTTTTAATTGTCCCGAAGATACCTGAGGACGATATTGGTTATGTTCAACAGATCCTCCTGGTTCGTCAATTACAAAAGGAGAGATTAGTGACACAATAACACGGCAGTAGGACCGCGGCGTTTCACAGCAGCAAAGCTGTCTATTATCAGTGACCAAAGTGACCGCTTGTGTCAATGACGTTGTCAGTCTGTGGATGAAAAGAGACAATAGAACTTAATCCCTTACTCCTCCCAAATCATAGCTTTATGAATGAATGGAAATTTGGCGCTACAACAAGAAGTCTGAATCGCTATAGAGATTGACGGTTTCTGTAGGCCTTTTTGGGAATATCAAATTGCATAGCAGGCAAAATCCGAAGCCGCCAATTACGTTCAATGTGACAATCAAAACATATATTATATTTAGTGTAAAATATCGAAACTATATTATACCTATTACGGTATTCTACGAACATGTATAAGTTAGACATGTAGAGCCTTATGTACTGAAATGTTTTCACTTGATCGACATCATTTTGATCGTTTTTTACAATGCAATGTGGTGAAACAATTGTATCTACTTTACTGACAAAAAATTGCAATGCTTCTTTTCACTATTTAGCGCCAAATAATGATGTACAAGATTATAGTGACAAAATATATAGAGTGTCAAAAGGAAAAAGGTATTTGCAAATGTTTGAAATGGGCAAGATTATGTTAACTTACGAAAAAGGCGGAGAATCAACTGAGACACTACAATGAGTGTGATGAACCGGAGCATCACTATGATAGAGAAAGAAAGTGATTGACAGTGGTTTACAGGAAAAAGAGGCACGTGTGAGGAGTAGGTCTTCTACTAGACCTTTAAACAAAGAAATTGTAGATAAAATAGAAGATGGAAAATGGATACAGAAAGAGAGAGTGAGAGAGGAAGAGAGAGAGAGTAGGGAAGCTGAGATTTTAACGGAGGAAATGCAGAAAAGGAGAGTGATGAACGGAAAGAGAGAAAGAGAAATGAGAAAGAGTGAGATTGAGATACAGGGAAGTGGTATAAGAGACCAAAAGGGAAAAAGGAAGAGTGTGTATGTGTGAGAGAGAGAGAGAGAGAATTAGGATGATATGGAAATGGATAGACAACATTTAGGAGAAAATGAGAGGGGAGATAAAACAGAGAGAGAGAGAGCAAGACAGTAAAACACGAAGACACAGTGAAAACGAGAAAGAGAGAGAACGAAATTCAAAACGACATTTATTAGAAGACTTAGTAGATATTACAAAATTATCATATGATAACTATGTACATGAATCCTTCGCCCCATCAAGCTTTCTGCGTCGTGAACGCACTTTTCTACTGATCAATAAAAGAAGCCAACAGGACTATTGGAAGAATGTCCATTTAGGATGAATTTCTTTGACTTTCCCGCAGATACCGGGTCGGTATATTTTTATTCAAAACAGATCCTCCTTATTTACTAGGTATATTATGTCGTTTGCTTTAATCCAGGCTTTGTTCTTTTGTGTAGGAGATTATGACCGCGGCGTATCAAAGCGGTAACGTCTTCATTTATCTTCGATCGGCCAGGTACATTAGGTGAATTGGCTTAATCCAGGCTTTAATCTATTGCATATGATATTAGGACCGCTTTGTGACAAGGTAGTAACGTCATCTTTTACCTTCGATTGAATTTGACCGCTTGCGCTAACGACTCTACTAATGAAACGTTGTCAATCTTTTAAGGGAAAGAGACCATATATTAATCCGTATTGTCTGTAGTGGGGGAGGGCGGATAAGGCACTTTATTGGAGTTTGCCTTAGTGATTTACGATGTATTTAATCTCAGAATGAATTGGGCCGCTCCATCAAAATCATCTGCTTTTACACAGTATTGGCAAACAGCTACATATAGCCAAATGATGTTACGTGTCTAACATAATGCAAATATAACCGTCCATAATTTACTTGTTAATGATGACCGTAAATCTATCATGCGTGGATTGACTGACATTCACTGACATGTAATATCGCAACTAGGCTATAATGACCCGCCTTCATGATCTGGGGCGAAAAGAGGCGTCATTACTGTATGCTATTATGAAATAGATAATTATCATGCGTAATGAGACTTATAAGTTATTTGAACATCTTGACTACATTGCAATTGGCTTCAGAAGTTTAAAGAATATGAAAGCAACTGCATGCCCAATTCGAAAACAATTTACTTGTTGTCTAAGGATGTCACGTGTCCCTCCGCGATCCCTATTATGTTACAAATAAATATTATTGGGTCTTATTTACCCAAGATGCATGGAGCCACATAAATACTGCTACTGCTCTACCTGCGGTCCCTAGCATTGTCGGGTATGCATTTTACAAGCACCCTGGACAGTGTATGGTTGCGTTAGTATCGGGCTGGGATTTGAACCTTCAAACCCTTGGATTGAGAGACAAGTGAGTGAACCACTATACCACAACAATCATTATCAAAGCGTCACGTTAATTCTGTATTGGCCGTGGTGAAATATTTAACAACTATATAAATGGTAGAAAGCTCACAAGTAAGAAGGCTTAGTGAATATTTTCAAATAATGCTACTTTTTAATGATTAGGGTGATATCATTTATATTTATATAATATGTATATACTTTTTCTCGAAATAAAGTCTATTCACGAAACGCATCCAGGAATCAAAGAAATACCAAATAATTCCTCCTTGTAGTATTTAAGACTTTTTGCTGAATGTCAATTCTATAGTGTGAAGAAATGAGACAGATAGGTAAAGAGACAGAAATATAATACATATGGGTTACATTGGGCGAAGAAGGGCGTTCAAGGGGATCTTGAGCCAAAGGACGAATAGAGAAGATATAATACGGAAAAGAGAGATAGCTTAAGAGAAGGAGAGAGAGAGAGGGTGAGAAAGAGAGACGGGTAAAAGTGAGAGAGAGAGAGAGAGAGATGGAGGGAGAGAGCGAAAGAGGAGAGAGAGAAGGGGGAGTCAGATAATGAAATACTGTAAAAGGGTAAGATGTATAGCAAATAGAGAGAATAGATGAAGAGAACGAGAGAGAGAGAGAGAGAGAGAGAGAGACAGCCAGAGAAGGAGTAGAATGAAAGAGGGAGGGAGGGAGGAGGGTGAGAGAGATTGGTGGAGGGGTTTCGATAATAAAGACTATAAAAGGGATAAATGGATAGAAAATAGAGAGTATAGATGAAGAGAATGACGAGGAGAGAGAGAGAGAGAGAGAGAGAAGGGGACTCAAGATACCTCATAGATATAAGATTTATAGAGAGTGGGAGATACGAAAGTTAAGACAGAGAGTTTAAGATCATGAAGATAGATAGATAGAGAGAGAGAGAGAGAGAGAGAGAGAGGGGGGAGGAAAGATAGATTAAAAGCGGGTAAGGAGGAATAAAGAGTAAAATAGGTGGCTCTTTACAATTGTAATGCACACCCTCTTCAAAATAGCGTTATCAAAATATGTGTCGCTCACAAGCAAGATTAGGTCATCAGAATAAAAAACAGGACATAAATCTACTGCATACCTTTCAAAGATCAATAACATATACATCTTCTCGATTAAACTACACATATTGTATATTCAAAAGAAAACAGAGTAAAGACTTTTTTGACAGAGATATGATATTTTGACACTTTATTCAATTGCAACTTGGGATTACATAAAGGAATGCAAGATTATTATATAATAAGAAGAAGTTCCTTCCGGAGTTCATGTCTAGAGGTTGACGTAGAAGACGTACGGATGATAACCCATCGGTGTGGAGAATGAAGACGGTGTGCGGTAAAGATGCCCTGCGTTATACCTGGATGTAGAGGGAGAAGGAGAGCGGCTGCTACGAGAGAGAAAGTCTACTGACATCAATGGACTGGTCAGTGGCGGATCCAGGGGGGGGGCCCGGGGGGCCCGGGCCCCCCCCCCTTGAGAAAAAAATCATGTAAAATCACGTGATTTTTATCTTTTTTGGGGGTTGGGCCCCCCCCCCTGGCGCTGAAGGGGGGGGGTGCAAATTGAAAAATTTTCGAGGACCAAAAAAAAAAAAAAAAATGTGCTCACTACCCCCCCCCCCCCCCCCCCCCCCCACTGAGCGACTTTTCGGTCGGCGCGATTTTCAAATTTTCGGGAGCAAAAAAAAAAAAAAAAAAAAAAATTGTGCTCACTACCCCCCCCCCCCCCCCCCCCCCCCCACTGAGCGACTTTCGGCCGGCGCGATTTTCCAATTTTCGGGAGCAAACAAAAATGAAGAAAGTTGGGCCCCCTCCCCTAAGAAATCCTGGATCCGCGCCTGGGACTGGTGGCGCTCTTTGTCGAGTCACGTGGTGTCTTGTGCTGGAGCTGGGTGACGTCACGATACAAGTGGTGTCGACCCGATGAAGTCATCGTTGATTCGGATGTCGATCGACTGCTTCGAGAGAGATATTCAACAGAGAATGCAGGAGAAACGATGTTCATCTTCTTGGTGGGTGGTGTCGTCTGGTCGACGTCGACGATGTCGCACGATCTCTTCCGCTTACGACCGATGACGGACAAGTCGATAACTTGGGCTGGTGGAGAGCGAGGATGATCGATGTCGTCTTTCTTGATGACGGGTTGATGAGCAGAGCTTGAAACAAGAGAGGCTCGACGGAGACGTGCACGACGATTCTGAAACCAGACCTGAAAATAGGCAAAAGAAAAAGAATGTAAGAAATCATCAATTAAATATCCAAAAATACAATCAATATCGACGTTTTATAGCATCGTTATTTCGTTCAAATAACTAATTTTTTTCCAATGTAATATAATCTTCATCAGTGGCGGAAGGAAAGCATTTTGATTTAACTATAGCTTTTAATAAGTTTAGTATTATCACTATAATTATCCTGTCATTCCGAAAATTGAAGCAAATTTGTAATAAATAGAGGAATCCTCAAGTAAATAAATAAAGGTCAGGTTTCAATGTATATCTTTGTTTCACTAAGTTATTGATACAGTATTTTGTATACAAATACATATATATATATATATTTAAGTGGAAAGATATTTACCAGTATTCTGTCTTCTCCAAGTTTCAGACTTGAAGCCAGTTGTTCTCTAGTATAGATATCAGGATACTGGTTGTCGTTGAACGCGGTCTCTAGAATATGTAGATGTAATTCAGTAAAGACGGTGGGACGTCGACGAGGAGGGCGTTTGGTAGGAATGCTACTCGATGAAACTTGAGTGATCATGGTGTAATCTGCCATTCTGCTGAATATTTGGAACGCGATTGATTATAGATGATTGCTTGCTTGGAACGAATAATTAGACTTGATGGTTGACTTAGCAGCTATTAGCGAATGATAACCATAACTGAATACAGAAGCCCTTATCCGCTCTCTGTAGCGTTGACGCACTTTTCTATTGGTCAACTAAAGTGGCCAATAAGAATGAAGAGAATGCGTCCCTTAAGAATAAGATCTTTGAATTATGCCGAAGATACCCGAGGACGATATTGTCATGTTAAACAGATCCTCCTGATACGTCAATTACATAAGGAGAGATTAGAGACACAATAACACGGCAGGTAGGACGGCGGCGTTTCAAAGCGGCAAAGCTGTCTATTATCAGTGACCAAAGTGACCGCTTCTGTCAATTACGTTGTCAGTCTGTGGATGAAAAGAGACAATAGAACTTAATCCCTCACTCCTCTCAAATCATAGCTTTATGAATGAATGGAAATTTGGCGCTACATCAAGAAGTCTGAATCGCTATAGAGATTGACGGTTTCTGTAGGCCTTTTTGGGAATATCAAATTGCATAGCAGGCGAAATCCGAAGCCACCGATTACGTTCAATGTGACAATAAAAAATGATATATATTTAGTGTAAAATATCGAAACTATATTATTTCCATTACGGTATTCTACGAACATGTTTAAGTTTGACATGTAGAGCCTTATGTATGTTTTCACTTAATCGACATTCTTTTTGACCATTTCCTATACAGTGCGTCCCAGAAAAAACGAAACCGAGAAGTATCGATGTTCTATCATAACTTAATCACAACTATATTTAATGAATGATACATATTTGGAAAGCTTAGAGTCTCCTCTTTCATGTGATGCTACTCAGATAATGCATATTTCACGCATGAGTGATTAAAAGCAATTTGAAGGAAGGAAACCAAAAAGACATTTGGCGGGCGGTATCTGAATTTCGAAGAAAAATTCACATTTCTAGAAAGTTGAGTTTCTGCCCTTTCATATCAGGCGCGGATCTACGGGGGGGGGGGGTTTAGGGGGTTTAAACCCCCCCCCCCCTTGGGCGGCCAAAAAAAAAAAAAAAAAAAAAGGAAAAAGAAAAGAAAAAAAGAAAGAAAAAAAGAAAGGAAAAAGAACGCACGCTGGAGAGAAACCCTTTCAAGTGCAAATATTGTGAGAAGATATTCAACTCATCTGGTAACTTAACCAAACACATGATAACTCTGGATATAACTGTGTATTAAACTGTTACTTGATTTAAAAAGACGTTATCATGCACTGCTTTTTATGGTCTCCATTGTGTTAATAGATACCAGGAAAACATCATTTACGGGGTTCAAATAAACACCCAAAAAAAAAAATCGGCTCGCCGCTTCGCGGCTCGTGGACGATGCTCCGCATCGTCATTATTTTGGTCAAACCCCCCCCCTTAGCAAAAAGCTAGATCCGCCCCTGCATATGACACCTCAATCAGGAAAAATGAGCGAGGAATGACAAAGTTCTGTTTGTTTAAAGTAGTGCTTGCATTTCCATAAATTTTATTAAACGAATTCGTTTTTACTGGCTGCCTGCCGTATCAATAAACGAAATTAACAAAAGACTTAACTCCGTTTCGTTGACAATAAGCCGTAGACGAGAGTCTTCATGCATGGCTGATTGTCAACGAAATGGAGTTAAGTCTTTTGTCAAATCTGCTTTTTGCTACGGCAGGCACCCAGTGAAAACGAATTCGTTTGACAAAATTATGAAAATGTTAGGGCTACTTTAAACAAACAGAACTTTGTTATTCCTGGTTCATTTTTCTTGATTAGGTATCATATGAAAGAGCAGAAAATAAACTTTCTAGAAATATGAATTTTTCTTTGAAATTCAGATACCGCCCGCCAAATTACTTTTTGGTTTCCTTCCTTCAAATTGCTTTTAATCACTCATGCGTGATAATATGCATCACGTGAGTAGCATCAACTGAAAGAGGAGACTCTAAGCTTTCCAAATATGTATCATTCATTAATTATGGTTGTGATTAAGTTATGATAAAACATCGATACTTCTCGGTTTCGTTTTTTCTGGGACGCACTGTATAATAAATTATAATGCAATGTAGTAAAACAAATTATGATAGTGCATGCCCTCTACATCATATAGCTTCTTTACTGACAACATTTTGCAATAATAATGCTTGATTTCACTATTTAGCGCTATAAAATGATGCACAAGATAATCGTGACAAAATATAAAAATTTCCAAATTTAAAAAAATATGAATATTACGTCCACAATATCATGAATTTATAGGAATGTAAAAAGGAGCATGGTATTAGCAAAGGTTTGAATTGGGAAAGAAAAGATAACCAGTAGGTTTCTACTAAATCTATAACGAAAACAATGTAGTCCTCGAGCGCTCGCGGTTGTTGGGACATAGTTCCCTATCCCCACATGCACTGTTCAACTGTGTATTGTAAATTTTGCCTATGGATGCTCATATTCCCAAGCAGTCTACTTTGTTAAAATGTAATTATTAATCAAATACGTAAGATTTTTTTTCGTTTTTTCTCCTTTTCCTTTTTTGTGTGTGGAGTAATACACACAAAACGAGCTTTGCTTTTTGATAAGTGGATTCTCTTTTCCTTTAAACTTAATTCATGATATGCTTGATAACATATATTTTGTATAGTTTTGAATACTTATCGACATTTAAGTTGTATAAACAAATGTCATTTGATATTCATTTTTTTGTAGGCATTTTTTAAAATATTGTGATTGAGTTATGGCAATATAATTATTTGAATTGAATGGCATTGAATGGAAAAGGTCCTCGACTATAATTATTTTTAAATAGTTGTCATTAAATGTAAGCCCTATTCGGAGAATCAGCTGAGACACTACATGTATGATTTGATGGTCCGGAGGATCACCATGATAGAGAAAGAAAGT
This sequence comes from Strongylocentrotus droebachiensis, assembly GCA_035222895.1. Classification (NCBI taxonomy): domain Eukaryota; kingdom Metazoa; phylum Echinodermata; class Echinoidea; order Camarodonta; family Strongylocentrotidae; genus Strongylocentrotus; species Strongylocentrotus droebachiensis. The sequence continues at coordinate 6,535 of JAVYIG010012317.1, read as the reverse complement.
GATTGACAGTGGAATACAGGAAGAAAGAAGCACGTGTGAGGAGGAGGTCTTCTACAAGAAATTTAGCCAAAGAGAGTCTGAATTAAAATGAAGATGGAAAATGGGGACAGAAAGACATACTAAGAAAGTAAGAGATAGAGTGAGAGAGGGAGAGAGAAGCGGGAAGGGGTGATATTAACAGAGGAAACGCAGAGAAAGAAAACGATGAACGTATAGAGATCGAGATCGAGATACAGGGAAGCGGTATAAGAGACCAAAAGGAAAATAAAGGAAGAGAGTAAGAGAGAGAGAGAGAGAGAGAGAGAGAAATAAGAGGGGATAATGAAATGTTTGAATAGATGGAGGTTGATAAACATAATTATAGAGAAAGGGAGAGGGGAGATAACACAGAGAGAGAGTAAGACCGAAGGAAATAAAGACACAGTGAAAACGACAAAGATAGAGAACGAAATTCAAAATTAAATTTATTAGAAGACTTAGCAGTTATTAAAGAATTATCATAAGATAACTAGGTTATGTATATAACTATGTATAGTATATCTGTAATAGCGCTTTAGTATATTACATCAATTATTAGCCTTCATCCAGCTTTCTGCACCGTGAACGCACATTTAGGATGAACTTCTTTGACTTTTGCCGAAGATACCGAGTTGGTATATATTGTAATTCAAAACAGATCCTCCTTATTTGCCACGTATATCAGATCTTTTTGTTTAATCTATTATTTATGAGATTAGGACCGCGGCTCGTGAAAGTAGCAACGTCATCTTTAGCTTTCGATTGAATTTGACCGCTTACACTAATAGTCCGGCAGCCCAGAAGATTTATTCAAGGGAAAAGCGCCGGAACAACTGACCCCATAGGCCGATGGGGTGGACCCTAGACCTCACGAAAATGGATTGCTGCCGGGTCTGAGCTGTGGTCTTCCCGCCAAAATCACACAATTTGTGACGTCACTACCGGAAGTTCCATTTTTGACAATGTACAGAGAGGTACACATGACACCATCCCATAAAACATGTCCCCTACCTATTTTGAGGGGTTTTTTTTTTTTTTTTTTTTTTTATAATTTGACTAGCCGATAGTATACAATACACCACAAAGAGTTTTCCCGGTGTTTGCATCCCCGAAATCGATGATTACGACGATAGCCTTAAGTAGCGACGTCGTCGACATCCGGCCAATTTGTCCGATTTTTTACTCAATTTCGGGTTCAAATATTGAAGTTTACTTTAAATAGCTTTTCAATTGCCCGATAGCTCTGAAACTTAGTTTACATACGGAGCAAGTTCCCCACTTTTCAGAACATATATGGATGTTAAACATATTTGCATACTTAAGGTTGTTTTCTGACCATTTAAGTAACATGGTTTTCAGGAAAATCGGTCAAAAATTCGAGTTTTGGGGTGACATATTAGAACAGGTATTTAAACAAGCGCTGTACGGGGAAAATATCATACTGAACTGATTGATACTAATAATATTTACACATACTCTTCAACCCCATCCCCCTCCCCCCTCCCTCCCTACACCTCACTCTATCTCTCTTCCATTACATCAACCTCTCTCTCTCTCTCCCTCTCTCCCTCGCACATTTTGTATCAATACTCTAATATCTCGTGTCTCTGATATGTAGTAATGTATTTTGTGGTATGTCTGTCACTATTCACTCTCTTATTACACAAGCTCTCTCTCTTTCTCATAACTTCATCTCTTTCTCCCCTATCTCTCCCTCTCTCTTTCTCTTTCTCCTTTATATACATGTATATATATATATATATATATATATAAGGATAGCATTCACCAAGTGTATATATATCTCTTCCCTTGTTTTCTATATCTCCTCGTACAACACCACCCCTTCTCTCTCTCTCTTTCTTTCTATCTCACACTTCTCTATCCCCTTTCCCTTCCACTATCTCTCTCTCTCTCTCTCTCTCTCTCTTTATAGATCTCAATTTCGGTCTCGATATCCCTTCATGTGCTACCCAACCATCTCTGTCATTCTTCCTCATACATCCACTATGACTGATATTATACTTTTCTAGATAAAAGTCAAATATATTCGTTTAACCCAAGAAGATATTTATTCAGATATAATGGGTATGCCTCTTTGTATTTTCTTTTACTGTAGCGATTCAAAACAGAATGTTGTGGAAGAGCAGTGCAAACTGTTTAAAAAAAATCCTATTCATCTTAACACTTTTCCATTCTATTTCACCCATGTACGTGTAATCCTCACTTTAATTGTAATATGGTGTTATGGACCTATTTCTTTTTACATCCTTCATTATACAGAGTGAGTAAGTTTTTTTTTTACTATTTCAATTCAGTATTATTTCAAAAACGTGGGATTTTTTTTTCTGACTCATGCTGTATAGGTATACCACATGTATAAAAAATAGTAAAGAATTTGTTTTATTTATGTTACCTCATAATTCCAGAAGATAAGGTAGAAGCATTGGACACAAGTTGGCCCTATGAGAATAAGGAAGACCCTCAATATTATGCCAGTCCTTCAAGCTAAAATTTGTAAATTTGGAACAATGATCTTCATCACTTTTTTTGTGAACAGTTGTGTAATTTCTATTCACCAGGCCTATACATGTGTCAGAAATGCTTCGTCATGAATTTAAAACATATGTATCAAATTTGAGATATGCAATGACATGTTTCACGGATAGCATCTTGCATTACGAGTCTTCTTCATCGCTGACTCCGACATCGCTCTCATCACTTTCCTCACTCCAAGCATCGTCTGATTCCTCCTCATCCTGGACGCTGTCATCATCTTCTGTAGGTGTGGTAGGTGAACCTGTGAGAGACTCTGGGACTGCACTTCCTGGGTACCACTCTGGTTCGAAGCAGTTGTTAGTTGATTTCCAGCCAAAGTCCAAAGGACGGGATCCACCGGTTGGCTCCGCCTGGTCAGCCCTCTTCCACATTCTGGCAACATAGTGGGCTCTTTTGATATGGTTACCAAGTGTCTTTGCACATGGGGGGAGAGAAGAACAGTTTATTTTCTTCAACTTTGCAAGAGGGCCCTTCTCACCTCCGCTGCTTATCCGTTTGAAAGCTTTGCATCTGGCCTCGTTTATGTCGGATGTTACACAGCCATATAACGAGCAAACGAAAGATGTAATAGCTGGGACATCAACCTCCTCGCTTGTTAGTGATCGAAGCGCTTGCATGTGGGTGGTACTGGCTTCCATCTTTTGTAGGGGCTTCATCTTCCCCTTTCTGAAGAAACACGAGGTAAAGTCACATCCAGTCAGGGCATGGAGACCGATCAGTGCTTCTGTTGAACCGGGTTGTTTATTTTCTTGAAGGGCAGCTACATTTGAGACATCAATGTATCTCCTGTTATTGCCAGAACCATAGTCCATTATGATGTTCATCCCTGTTGACCTCCCACAGAGCCCAAGCAGGATAATAAAGACGTCTGTATCACTCGACCTGACAAGGATGTTGCCGTCTGAAATCTCCCTTGCATGGAAAGCTATGAGAGTATCCGCCTCTTCGTGGTGACATTGGAAGGAACTTGGCTGATCTATCTCAAGTTGATTGTCCCCATTACTTTTCAGTTCAATACAAGCTCCGCCGTGGGACACATACAGCGTTTTTCTCCCGACTATTGCTGCGTACTCTGGCTTCCTCCATTCTTCCATAACAAACTTGGCGAATTCTTCCTTGAATGAACTACTCCTGAGTAATTCTATGCCACTCTGACGCTGGGCCTGATCAGGTCCAGTTATGATGAATAGCTGAGAGGTAGATTGACGTAGATTTCGCTCTGGGTCTTTGATGGAAGGTGACTGGTACTTGTCTAGCACTAGGTGTATTTGCTCTCCGCGACTCGAACAAACCCTTTCCAGAAGATCCTTGGCCATGATTCCGTATGTTGATTTGCTATGTTGGAGAACGGTTTCATGAATGATGATACCACCATCAATCACACTAGCTGAGATCACGGGGAGATTTGTAGGCAACAGCGCTGCTTCCTGTTTGCATTCAAGTTTTCTTGTCAAAGCTGCCTTCTCCGTCTTTAGGGGAGTCCCATCACTATGGGCAAGTGAAAGAGGCACTTCTGTGAGTGGGAAGCTGAGAATGTGCTGTAGGTCAAGTGCATCAGTTGAATCAGCGGCAACAGCTAACATTCGCCCAAAGACATCCCTGGCTCCCACAGCTGCGTTCACTCTCCGTACTGCCGTCTTGGATCTCTTGGCGTTTTCTGCTGCGAAGTTTAACATCTTGATCCGTGTTACTGGCTTCAGAAACCGTGAAGTATCAGCTGCACATTCATCTTGAAAGGCGAGTCGAAGATGTTTTCCTCGTTCAAGTGTTGAAAGGAGAAATGCACTCGTTGCATCCTTTGCAGTTCTTCCTGATGAAACATTGATGAGCTCAGCAGGAGAGCCAGTGGCAAATGGGTTGCATGTGTTGGTCAATGTATGTGTTATAGCTTTCTTGTCAGCATCATCCCGTTCGATTCTCCGTTTTGTCAGCTGATTCATTGATTCTTCCCCTTGGTGAAGACTGACCAGTTCACGAAGTGCTGTAAGTGCCATACTTCGTTGTGAGAGAGTAATAGCCCATCTTCTGAAAGCACTGTGTGAATTAGTGAAAGTTGCTATGCCTTTCGTGGGAGAAGAAGCATCCCTGTTTACGGTCTGCTCCAAGGTCAAGTCAACTGCGCATCTTGAATAGGATTTCTTCGTGCGCCGAATGGACATGCCTCCTGCCTCTAGAATCTCGCGTGCTTTGGGATCCATATTCTGAAGCTTGTTGAGAAAAAGGGATCCCCATCTTGCATAATTTGGCCGGTTCAAAGCAAAGAACACGTCGATCACCTCTGGGAGGATCTGGATGTATCTATCAACATCATTCGTCCGTACGGCGCGCTGAAGATCTCGATACACTCTATTGATGAGGTAGACATAGATGGCCCAATATGCTGCTGTGCCTCCATGCTTTCCAGCAATGACATCCTGAAAGAAGCGCTCGTATTTCTCTTGGAGATCATTCAGTGCAGCATTGTCTGCAAGAAGTTGGCAGTGTTCGACGCTGGTGTCACTGTCAGATACCACATCATTTACCAGAGATCGGTCTGCGTCTTCCAATGTTTCTATGTATCTGGACAGCAATGATTGTTCCATCACAGCAGCCAGAACTTGATGGAGTCTCGTACACCTGTTGTAGAACTTGCCCTTCATGAAACCAGCAAGGGATCCTTCGGCCAGGACACCAGCCTCGGTGAGGAGATATTCTATCCCTGATTCAGCCAAGTAGGTTCCTAGGGCTCCGAAATACGCAAGCTCTAGATGAAAGTTGCCAAGCATTACTATGACCTTATCAAAGGTTGGCGCTTGCAGGGCTTGAATGGAATATGCCTTCAGAGCTACAGCAAGGTCATAGGTAACGACCGCATATCCCTGTTTCGTCTCCTGCGAAACTTTTACAGAACGCATCATCGTTTCTTGTACTACGTCGTTTCTTGTCGGGGGCTGAGAGATGGGGTCCATATAAGCTATCGTAGTTCTAGGGAGGCTATCCGTCACATATTGGGAGAACAAGCCAGTATGAAGGGGCAACTTCTTTGTTGAAGATTGAAGGAGCCACGTGAAATCCAACTTCTCCTGCTGAATCTTTGCTTTCTCCTTTTGCACTATCTCAGTGCACGCAGTCATGGTGGTTGATGGACCAAGCTTGAATTTTGCCTGTTTTAGCGACGTGTAGAACGGTGGAATCTTCTTTTCCTTCCCGCCGAAGCTCTTTCTTTTCCGCCCAGAAAGTGTCCCGGGTGACTTAGAATCTGATGGTTCGGGGACTGGCTCTGAAGGCAGCTCGTTTTGGTAGCATATTCCCACCGTTGCGTGAAGAGTGTCTTTACCATCAAGGGTCTCTGTATTGACGTCGTAGTTATCCCATGCTAATCCTGAAATGATAATTAAAAATTACATATATTGACAATGCTGAGAAATATTGATATTATCATCATCATCTTCATTATTATTATCATCAATATAATCATTATTCTTATTACCATTATAAATAACAGTAGCAAAAGTAGGAGCAGTATAGTAGTATAATTGCTTTTATGATATTCATCATCATAATAATCATTCTTACCTGTTCCTAATGCATCTAGCAAATGAAGGCCTGCTGGGGTTTCCCTATCACAGTTGGAGCATGTGTAGGCAATTTCTGTCTCAAGTCCCTTCACCTCATCGTAGCTGATGCAATGTCCAAAGCGATTCATAATGGTAATTAAGGTCTTTGATCCTGTCAGTGCTCCTAATCCCAACCCGATGGTTTGATGCTTCCATGGCTTGACATTCCCTCGACTGCAGTTAAAAATGGCATCCGATGACAAAGCCATTGCTTTTCTCTCAACCACATCACGACTTGATTCTACTCCTGTGTCTGCCTGTAATCCACCGACAAGGGTACGGAAGAAAAATAAAATCAGATCGGGAATCATAGGGGCATTTTCCTTCAGAGTGTGAAGTGATGTCGGTGACGGAGTTTTAGTCGG
>JAVYIG010012316.1:0-54470 GCA_035222895.1 Strongylocentrotus droebachiensis | reverse complement strand
TTAGCTCTTCCCGTGTGGACATTATATATTTAACAACTACATATTCTGGAATGTTCACGGTCGCAGCTACCATTTTCTAGCCGTAGGCTCTTTTTGAAATTTACCAAAATTTACCGGGAGCACCGGTAAATATTAATATTCAATTTTTCTCGAAAGCAGAAGTGTTTTAGGGCCTTAATTTTCTAGTGCTTATAAACATCCAAAGGGGCATCCAAATATATCAAAATTGTAAAGAATCACTATCCAGCCAATTTTCAAAATTTACCAAAACTTTGCATTACCTTTAATCTTTGGATATCCCTGTTTGTTTGCCTATCAATTTATCCCTTTGACTGTCTGACAGTCAGAGGTGTCACTATAAGGCTAGCAATTATTCGTTGGCAAAATTGCAAACTGTCAGAAAAGTCTTTGGGGGTAAATTTGAACCACTATCGGCATCAGTGGCGGATTCAGAGAGGGGGTACCCTCCCCTGGGAAAATATCAGGTAAAAACACGTTAATATTACCGATTTTGTTTTTTTAAAAAGAAGATGGCCCCTCTCCTGGTGCTTAAGGGGGTTGCGATTTTCAAATTTTCGGGGCAAAAAAAAAATTAGTGCTCCTTATAGTATAAACATTTTCTCCCAAATTGCCCCCCCCCCCCTGGCCTCCTCCCCTGTTCGGCATCATAATACTTCCCTAACCCTCCCCCTATTTATCTTTCTCAATGCATCATCACAAACACATTATTCATACCGGTGTAGGTAATTGGATGATCATCGTCCCCGCATAACCAGTCCCCCTCCCAGATGTCGTCCCTGCAGTCAATCCACAAAGCCGTGCCCGAGTCAGATAGGTCTTCGATATAACTGTTCTCTTCGGCCGACGTAATCTCGGCCAACGAAGCTCCGTACCCTTGACAGACCGCCGACGCGCCAGGCTGAGTCCTACTCTCCGAGTCGAAGAAGTAACAGCTGGAGGAGAATAGCGACCATCCAGATGGACAAGTATCTACATTAATTGAACAGAGAATGAAATAAATAGCATTTTGAAATGACAGTCTTCGGACTTCTCCCTCATCTGTGCTGTGCTTGATCCTGCCTGCCCGTAGGGACCATAGGGGAGTAATTAAGTCTATCTACATGCATGTTCTCCAATAAAACAAAAATTGGATCTACATTATTTTGCCACTCTCAACCCAGGTGATGTAAACGGGTGCCTGGCAGGAATAAATAGGATTCCTTGAAATGCTGGAGCGCCGAAATGGCCGCCTTGCTAAAGCCAGGGTAATAATCGGTGCAGCGCCGGGCGAGCGTCACTACGTGACGGACATGTACGCCATTATATAAGAAGCCCCCCCCCCTCCCACTCAGTGTTATGTAGGGTACGCATATGCGTGTTCCCTCCTTTTGAAAACATCCCCTAAGTCCGGTGTGTAAAGTCAATTTTGTGAATGTACGAGCCGGACTTTGGTGCGTGAAAAGTACCCCTTTACACGCATGCGGTCCCGACCCCGGAGGGGGGGGGGGGGGGGGGGGGGGGGGGTAATAAGCCATTATTATTTATTATATTTCATCATTGTGACTGAATTGTGTATAAATTAGCTATATTTATCTACTCTACGAGAAGTCGAGAACTATCAAACATCCTATATTTAAGAGTGTTACATTGTACATGTACTAGGTTAAGAGTAGGCCTATAGTAAAATAAAATGTTGAGGTTTTTTTTTTTTGGGGGGGGGGGCGGGATAAGAAGCCATTATTATTTATTATATTTCATCATCGTGACTGAATTGTGTATAAATTAGCTATATTTATCTACTCTACGAGAAGTCGAGAACTATCAAACATCCTATATTTAAGGGTGTTACATTGTACATGTACTAGGTTAAGAGTAGGCCTATAGTAAAATAAAATGTTGAGGTTTTTTTTTTTTTTGGGGGGGGGGCGGGATAAGAAGCCATTATTATTTATTATATTTCATCATCGTGACTGAATTGTGTATAAATTAGCTATATTTATCTACTCTACGAGAAGTCGAGAACTATCAAACATCCTATATTTAAGAGTGTTACATTGTACATGTACTAGGTTAAGCGTAGGCCTATAGTAAAATAACATTGTGAGGTTTATGAATTGTTATGTTTATAACGTTTGTTGTTTGTTAAATAGTAAGTTAGCTAGTAAGTTACTTAGTTACTTAGATAGATAGTTAGGTAATTTATCTGGGGGGGGGGGGGGGTCTGTTGTTTATTTGGTTTAACCCGAGATATACTACGGTCGAAAATTGACTTACGTGCCTTACATTATCATCATGACCATAATATCATCCACTGTGTAACTATTTAAACAAGTAAAAAGCAGACGAAATTCTAGATCTAAAATATATTAACTCGGCGAGGAGAAAAGTTAGACAGTTCATCAATGTTTTATGGAACTACCACGGAGCTTGCATATTTTAAACTAGATTCCCTTTATATCAGCTCAATAAGCAATGGAAAGCAAAGTACTCACAAAGTTTGTAGTCAGAATATAAGTTCTATAGTCTAAAAAATAGGGACAAATGGCGTCGCGCAGGAGGTTCGATCAGGCTCGGATCCAGGGGGGGGGGGGCCGAGCGGGCCTTGCCCCCCCCCCCCCCGCAAAAAAAAAAGAGAGAGAAGAAAGGAAAAGAAGGGAAAGGGGAGCGAAAGGGAAAGAAAGAAGAGAGAAATAAGACAAGAAACGGAGATCCGGGGGGGGGTGAAAGGGCCTTGCCCCCCAGGCTGTTGCCCCCCCCCCCATCAAAAAAAAATGCCTGAAACCCCCTAGCTGTCCCCTGGATTTAACCTAGGGCCCTAACGCGGGCCCTTAGATGCTCATCCGACGGTATTTTAATGCCTAAAATCCCTCATTTGTTGGTGCTCCGCCCCCTGGACCCCACGCCAAATAGTGTCCTGCCAGTGTCACAAAATTATAAGGTATAAAAAAGGCTCATCTGACGGTAATTTAATGCCTAAAACCCCTGAGCTTCCGGGGTCGGAAAAGGTATTAAAAATGTGTTTATGTGACCGCAGGCGCGTAGCCAGGGGGGAAGGGGGGGGGGGGGTGGTCCCCCCCCAAAATCGCCGGCCCCAAAACAAAAAAAAAACAAAGAGAGGAGAGAAAAGACGTAGGAAGAAAAAGGAGCAGACAAAGAACATCTTTGAAATTCAGAGAAGGATTAAGAATCGAGAACGGTACAACGCATCGTCTTCTTTCTCTAATAATAATTAATGAAACGTCAAAGCTTCGCGTAGGAGGGGCAGGGGTGGGGACTGAATTCAGGCAAGGATTAAGAATCGAGGACGGTACAGCGAATCGTCTTCTCTCTCTCATAATCTTATGAAACGTCAAAGCTTCCGCGCTTCGCGCGGGAGGAGGGAACCTGAATAACGTCAAAGCTTCCGCGCTTCGCGCAGGAGGGGGGGAGGGGGGGAGGACTGAAATTAGACAAAGTTTAAGAGTCGAGAATGGTTCAACGAATCGTCTTGTTTCTCTAATGTTTTAATGAAACGTAAAAGTTTCCGAGCTTCGCGCGGGAGAGGGGGGGGGGGGGGGGAACTAAATTCAGAAGAGGATTATTTTCGAAAAAGGTACATCGAATCTTCTTCTTTCTCTAATGATTTAATGAAACTTGAAAGCGAGGGGGCGGGAACTTAATTCAGACAAGAATTATTTTCGAGAACGGTGCAACGAATCGTATTCTTTCTCTAATTATTTTAATGAAACTTAAAAGCTTCCGCGCTTTGCGCGGGAGGGGGGGGGGGGGAGAACTTGAATTCAGACGAGGATTAAGAGTCGAGAACTGTATAACGAATCGTCTTCTTTCTCTATTTATTTAATGAAACGTAAAAGGTTCCGCATAATTTCAAATTTAGGCCTCCCCCCCCCCCCCTAATAAATCGTGGATCCGCGCCTGGGTTCGATTATTAAGCGCGGGACTCGATCGGGACAAAAGATGGGAAAATACGGGAAGTCAGTCACCAAAACTGGGATAGACTGCATCAATACGACTTACAGAAAATACATATATACTCACAATCAGCGCTCTGTAGAAAGGAAGTCCATATCGCCAAAATCATAAACCCAACAAAAATGATATTTGGTGGAGATAGTAACTTAAAGTTGCGCGTAGACATTTTAGTATATACACTGTACTTAATTTTAGTCAGTTCCTATGATAAATGAGGCTGTGTATATTTTAGTCGAGAGAAGTTTGAAACTATAGCTCTGTTCTTCTCTGGAAATATATTCCCAAATAATGCCCGAAAGCGTTGACCCATTTCTAATGCAAGCTATACAAAAGAAAATCTATGCTTGGCTTTTTAATTAATACTACTAATAATAATAGTTCGCTCTTTTATAGCGCATTTCAGGACTGAAGGCCCTCTAAAAGCGCTTTACAATGTACAATGTACGTTTACATAATAATTAAGTGGTGAACTTACTAGCTTGCTAATTAGAACAAAAGCCGCGCAAGATCGAACTTGGGGTCGTTGTCTTCCCCCATCTAGTCAATGTGTAGATGCCCACAATGAAGGAAATTATAATTTCTAGTTCATGCACTTTTGTACTTCATTCATAATTGGGTTTTGATGAGGCAATCTAACTAATTGAAATCCCTTGCATGACGCATAAACCGTATTACAGTGCAAATAGATAACCAGCGATCATACGGGCGAGAAATCTGTACAATGAAAACCGTTTTAATAATAATAAGTCTACCGCTTCACCATTTAATTAACGGGTCATTGTTAGACTAGTGGTTGCGTAACTATTACTGTCCATGCTTACAAAGACTCATTATTCTACAAAATTAATCTTTAATAATGATAATAAAAGATCACATTTATAACGCGCCTAATACTTTGTTTCTAGGCGCAGTATATTACCCCGGTCATCGGATTCAGGCTTACCCGCACGCACACAATGTATGCACATTCTCCACTCACTGAGGAGCATTGCGGCTAGTCGCCATTTTTACAAGCGCACACTTGCTCATCCAACCACATTACCCCTTCCCCTTTCCTCGAGAATTGACAAATTAACTATATTCGGGCAATTGCTATCCCATATTCGGGCAGCAAGGTGGTTTATTTGTATTTTTCATATCTATTATGATGAAATTTCTTTTTCGCCTTAGGAAAGTGTCAAAATGTTTGCTCACTTCCCTCGCTTAGTGGTACAAGAAATACAGGGACATTAATTTTCGGGCAAGAGGGACACACTAGCCCCCACCGCCACCCATTCATAAAAGTGTGTCTGTAAGCCTATGTTGGAAAGTCAATTTGGTAGCTATACAGCTGTATGACTGGAGTGGACTAAAATATTATTGCAAGAGTGCACCAGAATGGCAGAAGATAGAGTGAAATAGAGAGATGTTGCAATCAACCTCCGAACCGGGAGAAGATACTTAGATTAGTCTGGATATTTTCGGGTCGGGGCATATAATTTATCGCAGTGAAACTTCAATATCCAAAACAATAAGCCAACGCTACCGAACAAACTGGGGAAGCTCTGCCTGTCATATACCTTAACTAGCTCAAGTCAGAACATATATTGATGAACACTTCGTCTTGAACATCATCCTTTTACACGAAATGTATTTCAATTATGAGAGAGAAAGAGATAACGGCTCAAACAGCCATAGCGAAGGAAATCAATAGACATTCAGAGAAAGACTCAAAGAAGAATAACTATTGACTGAAAAAGGAAAAAACGAATGGGAGCAAGAGAGAGAGAGAGAGATACGGTGATACACACATAGAATGAATGACAGAGTTAGAGATCGACTGAGAAACAGACGGGAGAGATAAAACAGGGAAGAGGAACAAAGAGAGAAAGAGAGTGAGAGGGAGAGAGAGAGAGAGAGAGAGGGAGAGAGAGAGAGAATGAGAGGGAGAAAGAGAGAGTGAGAGAGAGAGAGAGAGGGTGTGTGAGAGAGAGAGAAAGAGAGAGAGGGCGAAACAAATAGACAAAGATTCAGACGGCAAAATAAAGAGATACCTATATAATAATAACGAATTAGAGAGACAAATAGAGAAAGATTCAAAAGAAAGAAAATATAGATAGAACCCAGACAGCCTGCGAGAGAAAAAAAATGAAGTGCATCAGATTTAATAAATTTTCGATGTGATTCTTATTTTCACAATAGCAATAGGTATTGGTCAAGACCAAGAAAATACAGTACGCATTAATAATGAACAAAATAGAATTCAAGGCACATTTTCCTGATAAAATAACATATTTAATACAAGAAAAGTGTTAACTTCAACATATATACAACAAAAAAATGTGAAATCAATATCTCATGTTAGTAGTTGTCATAAAAATGATAGAAAGCGTCACAGCTGTGTATCAAACTTGCAATCTTAGAACATGTAAAGGTTTATGAAATGAAAGAGTTTTTTCTTTTGACAATAGAGTGAACCATGTAAGTTTAACCTTTTTGTCATAATACTGGTACACAACAGGCTCTACATCAGATTAGTCTGATCAATGATAAATGAAAGTACCTGACACTAAGCAGTATGATGATGAATATATATATAACCCTATATGGTACATTAAGTGGACATCATAAAAATCCCAACCCTAACCCTAACCCAAACCCTAAACTTACCCTAACCCTAATGTCTATTTAATGACTCATTTTTTTCACTCCAAATGTCCCTCTAATGACGCCTTTAGTAAAATACATTTACATACATGTATATACATGAATAACATGAATATTCATGAACCGGTATATACATCACCACATGAGCCATTCTACATGAGCATTAAGTCAGTTACATTTTGACAACAATATGCTGATTTAAACACAAATGATACTCTTAAAACTATAAGATCACACATTCAAAAGAACTTTCAGACGATATCTCTTGAAATACATTATTTTCTGGTAACAGCTACTTCACATATTCAAGGTCATTGTCACTAGACGTTGCTTACAAATCCTTGTATTAAAAAATCACTGATGTTTATAATGCCAAGAATACATTATAAAACAGTACAAATGATACAAATTATGCTTTTATTTTCTGGTTACAGCTACTTTACATCTTCATCACTAGTCGTTGCTTACAAAATCCTTGTTCTTTATAAAGCCCTTTATCATACATGATAAAACAGTACAAACGATACAAAATAAATTGCGCGATAGCAAATTTTTAGCTTTGGCACTATAGTTTCAACCCATGAATAGTATCTTCATATTTATGTGCATGTTAGAATATAACTTAAACATTTGTTATTACTGCAGAACAAAATGTTTAAAAAACATTGAATTTTTGATGCAGAAATTCTGCCTCCCATATTTGAAGCAAAAAGGACATGATCTTTTCTCAGTTAAACATCTGTCCTTTTTTTAAAGTTGAGCTTTTGACAATATAACTAAAACATGACTAGACCTTACTGTAGCAGGCTACAAGTAGTATCGTAAAGAAGGTTGAGTTCTGGGAAAAGGCTAAAAATAATTTGTGAGCGCTATCATATACATCATTCTGTGTACAGTGCTTGTAACTTTATCAAGACTGGGCCGAATTTCTTATCATTTTGATGATTCCAGAACCTTGCAGTACACACCAATACTTTATATGCTAGATGATCAACCTTTTCTGATCGATTCCACACTGTTTCTTTCACAATGCAATCGCATGACCAGAACTAAACTTTAACTTTAAAATTACTAAAAATAAATTTTAACTCAAAAATCGGAAGCAAAAAAAGGAAATAGTCTTTCTTCAATTGCAGTCTGTCTACTATTTAAAGTTTGAAATTTAAAGAATCAAACTGACATACTCATTTCACGATGGTAGAATTTTTTTTTTTTTTTTTGGGGGGGGGGGGGGGCCCTTAAGAATATAACCTTGAGATACCTTTTAAGAAAGGTCGCAGAATTTTGGATTTAGAGATTTGAAGCATGAAGAAACTAATTGCCTTTGATTACAATCTGTTAACAATCGGAAGTTATATAACTTTACAATATCTAAATAATGAACACAACTTTCATTGTGCGAGATTTTTAAACTTTCCTCCAGGAGCCTGAACAGGGATTTTCATTCCGCAAATCCAAAGCATGACGGAAATGATCATCTCTCAACAACCGTCTCTCCATCTGAACTTGAGATGTTGAAACATATAACCCATTGAGGACTGAAGTCTGTCTTGTTATCCCATAAGCTTTAATACAGGAGCATCCTAGCTCCTCTAGGCAATTATATAACAAATCTGGAGTAACCAAACTTTTTCAGCCATTGAAGATCTTCCTCTCTTCTCCTGCAGAATTCTGCCTGAGAAGTTTGAAGAATAAAGGAACTTGGGTTTCTTCCATTGCAGTCATGACCTCGGCTCGTCTGCCAATGAAATGATGACGATAACAATAATGCTGATGATGATAAAACAAATGTATTTACTGGCACAATCCCTCTAGCGTCCGCAAGCAAGCAAGATGCTAACCATATTGCAGGAGCAGTATGGTCTGGCATAGTGGTTTTAAATGTTTGAAAGGTTCTGCCTGAGTTTTTTGAAGAATAAACAAACTGGGCTTTCTTCTATTGCAGTCTGACTTCGGCTCATCTGCCGATGAAATGATGACGATAACAATAATGTTGATGATGATAAAACAAATGTATTTACATGGCACAATTCCTCTAGCATCCGCAATCAAGCAAGACAGATGCTAACCAAACAGCAGGAGCAATATGGTCTGGCACGGTGGGTTTGAATGTTTGAAAGGTTCTGGCAAGGAGGAGAGTTCTTTCACTTCTTAGTGTTGCTTGGACGGTCCTTCATGATCTTGATAATGTGCTCCCCTTGCTGCAAAGATAAATAAATAATAGTTAAATAACAATTAAAATACAGGAGGAGGCGCAATAGCTCAGTCGGTAGAGCAGTGGTCTCGTTATCCGGTGACCCGGGTTCGAAACCAAGTCGATGCGCTAGTGCCCGTTGGTAAGGCGTTAATCCTCATTACCAGGTCCCTCGGAGAGGAACTTAGGCCGTCGGTCTTTTGGTTGCTTACTGACAAGCATTTATTGCTTTCTTAGCTGTCAGGTAAAATAACCACCACTATCACAAATGAATGACATTTAAAAAAGGAGGAATAAGGAAAAAATAGAGAGAAAAGAGACTAAATCAACATCAAACAAATCTTTCAAGTTTCAAGGGGACAAAACAAAATTGACTTTTTCTCTTTTATGATTGGGGAATCTTGCTCGTATTCTAGGTTTAAACTATAAGCAATAGATATTAATTTGGAAAGAGATGTTAGGACTTGCAATACTAATGGTGCTCTAAAAATAGTAATACTCAGAGTTCATCTCTATGCAGGCTTCAATATGAAATAATGTTTCTTTTTACTTGCCATATTTATCAACCATTTCAATATCATATAGAGCTTAATCACAAACACATGACATTAGACCCGTCACATTTACTACGATAACACATCTAACAAATCCTCTGATTTAGAACTGAGCTGCCTGCTTTGAACTTACATATTCTCTTCTTTGGAATGTCATGCCTAATTCCTTAGCTACTGTCTCCAGGAAGTTGATTTCCGATGGTGCCATTGACTTGGCCTGGAAGGTCATCTCGTTCTTCTTGTTTGCTTCCTGGAAGACCCTATTCAACACAGTACAAGGAGAAACATTAACATCCAAGGTTGTCAAAAATTCCTATTGAATCTACCTTGAATACATTAAAGACTGTCTCAAAATTCTGGCTTACTTATTACTCCTAGGGTTAAAACAAAGTGGGGGAGCGAACCTTCGCTCATGCTGGGCCTTCATTATGGAATACTCTCCCTCAATGGATCAAAAATAGCAGTTATGCTGAAGTGTTAAAAAACAATCTTAAGAAATATCTGTTTAATTTAGCTTATAATTGATTACCATTACCATACCTTTTATGTCTGTACCTTTCCTGTTGCACTTTTGTATATATTTATCATGTATTTCATCTTTTGCACAAGCTGCGCCTTGAGCATTTGACTATCAAGTGGATTTGGCGCCTTATAAATCTTATGTATCATTATTATTAAATGCTGAAGGGATACCAGTTGGTTTTCCCTGATTGGCCCGATTGGAGCCCCAAACATGTTGGAGCCTGGTAGATTCTTTACGGTGTGAAGGCTGAAAAAACATTGAGGTGACATGGTTGATATGTCAGACAATCCTGAGGCAATCCTTTGGGTAATCAAGAGCAATGAAAAGTATACAGGAATACTGACTAAAGTAGTAAATTGTCCTCAGGAATACGACTTACCGTAACTTGTCTCTGATGTTCTTCTGAACATCTTCAGGTACTTTCCCCTGTGACTTTCCATCTTCTTTCGGCCTGGTATCTTCAATGACAAGAAACAGGGGAATCAATACAAAGTTATAGGATCACAATGATCACAATTCATGATCACTTTGAAGTTTTTGTTTTCCAATTAACAAGGATCTCGCTTTTCATTACAAGATATTTTTCTACAGTATTGTACACACATTTTCATAATCTTTCTCATGCATACTTATCGTTAACAGTGAAAGTTGCATGGTCAAACAACCACCACAGAATTAATCATTAAACAGCTCTACTGTTCCTATGTTCCTAGTCGTTACACTATGATGATGATGATGGCATTGATAAAGATGAGGATAGGGGGATGAGGATGACAAGTCTGGAGATGAAAATGGTAATAAGGAAAACTACATGGAGAGTGTCTGGGAGATTAAAATGAGGATATTATTATATGACTTGAAATCTAAATTCCTATAACTTTCCACAAAACAAGATCACAGAATTCCCAAAGCACATGCCATATGAGTCTGACTAGCGAGTTCCTCCTTCAGGTTTTCTCAGACAAGCACTCAACTACATCATTTCTATAGATCAAACAGTTCCTGGAAATACATTCCCTCCTGGCCAGCACAGAGTGGCAAAGTTACCTTTCTTCCAGTCAGGAAACATGTTGTCATAGCGACTGCGTTCCATCAGGTTCCAATTCTTCCATGTCGTATCCAGCTCCCTAAGCCCGCTGAGTATGGAGGCATCGGAGGGATGCTGCTGCTGGGCCTTGCTCAGGAATCGATGGGCACCTTTAAAATCCTGCAGCTCCATTAGGGCCTATTGAAAAAAAATAGAAATATAATAATAGGCATTTCTATAGCACCATCTATCTAGAAATTCTATTCTGAGGCGCATTTATTATTACCGCGGCTTTAGCCTAGCCGCCATTACAGGGCTCCAGCATTTCAAGGAATTAATTCCTGCCAGGTACCCACTTAGATCACCTGGGTCGAGTGTGGAAAATGAAGATTCATGCCTTGGCAAAAGACGTTAGTGCCGTATGGTGGATCGAACCACGACCTTTGAATTTCAAGTAAAGTGCTTAAACCACTAGACTACGACACTTCAACAAATAAAACAAGAAAAAACAAAAAACACTGAAAGTCTCATGGAATTTGTTACAGACAATGGCGTAACATGGATGTAGTCATTGACATGGTGTTAAGGAAGGATGGCAAGGCATTGACTATACTAGGTGGATGAAATGAGTCCATTGAGTGAGGGGAGGTTGCAGGAGGGTGTCATTTCGTCTTTATATCACATTGTCCAGGACCATTTTGATAATGGGGTTTGGGGATGGTGGAAGGAATGTCAGACCAAATTCCCCCCCCCCCCCTGATAAGTTAGCTAAAAATTATCAGGCAAGCAAGCAATACAAAGACTTTAAAACAATACAAAGTTTGATTTGCAGACAGAATTCCAAATTTGTGACAGAAATGTTGTGAAGGGGGAGGGGTTGGGATCATGCCAACCCAACCCCCCCCCCTCTCTTATAATGCCCTTGATTCTAGATCACTTACCATGCCTTTCCTGTAGAGAGCTTTGGGGTGCTTGGGTTGCACTTCGAGCACCCGATTGCAGTACGAAATGACCCTCTCCGGTGTTTTGAGCTTGGAGCTACAGAGGGCGATGTTGAGGCAGAGCTTGATATGGACGTGTTTCATCTGATCCTCCTCCTCTTGGTTCCTCATATGTGCACCTTCCAAGATCCTCAAACCCTACATAGAAAAAGTACAGTGAAACCTGATTTAACAACCAATATTCTGTCTCCAGTACATGTCTGAGCAAGGTGTCTGGACTTTGAAGATATAGACCGGTAGTGGTAAAATTGCGGTTCAATTGTTCTGGGTGCAAAATATCCATTCAATATTGTTTAAATATTGCCTTCAGAGGTTTAGATGGCAATACTTCTATCTAAATTCTCAAAAACCGAAATGTTCAATGTTGAAGTGCATTCGCGATATCTATCCAGGCCGGATCAATATGATAATTTACCAAATACATCAATTAGTAGGCGGTTTCCCCGCAAAATTTGTATCATCATGTATTAGTCAAAACATATTCTTTCACATGATTGGTAATAAGAGCTTCCATTTCATTTTTTGAGAGGGGGCGTTTCGAAATATGATCAATACCTTTAAGACACCGAAACTGTCACACTGGCAAATGATATTTGGATGTGTCAGAGAATTCTTCTCTAACTCATTTTCCGTATCCATTGAATAGTGTTTCTCATTGAAACATATTAAAGCCGGACTGCACTACTTGCGCCTTCTATATAGCCAACAATACCCTTTGATCCCCAATAGATCCCCTTTTTTAATGTTAATTGAGAGCTGATTTGATGAGATAACAACCTGCCGGTGACCACACAGGGAGGTCTAATCCCTTAAGCTCCTGGCAAAACTAGTGCAGATAGGCTTTAAAGGATAACAATATTCCATTTTTGTATAGCACTATAATGATATAAGTGATCTTACATATGTTCCATGAACAATTGCGCTGTGATCTATTTTGTACAGTTTCACAATAACAACCTTGTCATCAAAAGCTGTATAAGACTTACCCTTATATATTTTTGTAATGCTGACTTATATTTCCTGTCTTGGAAGAGATCATTTCCCTCCTGAAAAAAATAAATATATATCAATGAAATATCATGAATTTACACCGAAATTAGAATTTCAGTCAAAGTATTTGACATAATTTCGAACACTGGCTAAGGCCTATCTAACAAAGCAACATTTGCAAATGGATAATATACATGAAACTCTAATGGTCCATTGATAAACATTGTTTGATTCAATTAAATCAATAATTGTTGATCATGTAAATCGTTATTCCTTATAATAATACATGGTTCACAAACATTTGGCACCTTACTAGGGGTCTAGAAAGGCATTAGGCAGTAAACAATTAAAAAAGCACTTGTAACATTACATGAAATCAAGTATCTATCAACAAGGCACCTATAAATGGGAGTGAACAGGGCTTTAAAGGGATTCAGTAACATTGTCTCAGATTCTGAAACGAATTCCTGGATTTAGCTCATGCCTGCAATGATCATTATAAACCTTTAGGTCAGTCAGGAACCCCATGACTTTTACAAGCCGATCGCCCATCTGCTTATCAAGATATTTATGATTGGAAATCAAAACCAAATTTCGCGGTTTCCTAACGGTTTTCATAACACTACAGTCTATTGGAGAAAATGAGTATGGTAAAACCGGTCACTCAAAGATTTTTACTTTTTTGAGGCACTTCTTGATCATTTTGAAGCGTTTTTTTTTTTAGGGCTTCAATATAACACCATATCACAGACACTGATAACACGTGGGGTCATGCATCTCAGATTTAACATTGTTAAACAATCATGCCTTTGATGTGAATCATGTAATTTCCCCCAACAAAATATTACCTGTCTTTCTGTGTCGACTACTTTGAGCTTCCTCTTGAAAGTGATTTCCTTGCGTTCCTCTTCACTCATGTTGTTAAACTCATCTAGCTCAGCACGATCTGTGAAGCTCTGAAGCTCAATCTCCATCAGAACTGAGTACATTAAAGCAAATACTTATGAGAACCCATGTACCAGTTTTAGTAAACCCCCCCCCCTCATTTAAAAAAAAAGTCTTAGATGAGGGTGATGAATAGTAATTGGGACAATTCTATGTCCTTGTGAGCAAAAATGGCAATGTAAAGGTTAATACTGATGTAGATCCAAAGTCATCATACAAATCTCCTTTCATTTGATCTTGCTTGTATTCCCATATAAAGTATTTTCAGTTTTTTTCAAGTACAGCATGCTCTGGTATTTGCCTGGAGCCAAAAGATGACAAATTCATGTTGCATTTCCAGGCATCTGGGAGCTAATTGTATTCTAGGGGTTCCGAGATGCTGTCTTGTCACTCATCATCCTCATATTGGGGTGGTCTTTTTCAATTCAAACATTATATAGCACTCCAAACAAGGACTCTTTCAGGGGCAACTTATTTAGGATAGCTTTCATCATAGCACCTTAAAGAGTTGCGATTGATCCAAACAAATCTCAAGTCCTCTAATCAATCGCAAATTTGGAGTCTCCATTGGAATCGTTGCGTATGATATCAAATCTTTATAAGACAAAGCCCTGTTCTTCATATCTCTCTTTGGTACTGAGCAGCAAATGTAAATCATTGCTGTGCCGTGGCTTGAACACTGGACCTTCATTTTCCTGTCAATACATCAACGCGTACAACCTACAGATTAAATAGGTCCTGGAAATCATATAGATCTCTCTTACATGCAGAGTAGCAAATACAGATACATGACTTCCTAAAACAGACTAAAATGCCATGCTGTGCTGTGGCTTGAAACCATGACCCACTCAAGTCAAGCGTCAAATCCAATCTGGGGGGTGTTTCACAAAGATCCTAAGTCAAACTTAACTCTAAGTTGGACCTAAAGAGCCATTTGTAGCCTTAAAATAAAATATATTCAAAAGCAAAGATTCAAGTACTCTAGACTTTTAAAAAATTCCACATCAAGAACATGAAATCTCCTTGGTAATAGAAATTATGAATGATTTGAATCAACATTTTATGCTTCTTAAAATAACTTTTACAAAATATTTCAAAGCTGCTCACGGCTTTCCATAATTGTTTAGATTAACTTAGAGATAAGTTCAATTTCGGATCTTTGTGAAACATCCCCAGACGTGGCACCTGCAAACTTACTTGAAGCATTAGCTGGGATCCTGGGAGGGACACCCAGCTTTCCGTAGGCGTGGTCAGGATGGATTAGAAACTTGGACATCTCTCCTGTGCGCATCGTACTTAGAGCGAGGTCCATACCAGGGATAACAGACCCTAGAATAGATACATAAAGAGTAATATAATAACAATAATATTGGATATTTATATAGCGCACATATCCACCATGCATGGTGCTGAAGGCGCTCCAACTATTATCCCGGCTCTGCTAGAGTTCCCATAGAAAAGGGGTCTTATACTGAAAAAATAGAGACTTTCACAACATGAAACGATTGCAAAGTGCAGACGATGAACAAATATGTTGATGTATTATATCGTCGGTGGGGTGACAAAACCTCGTATCTCAAAAATTATGAATTTTCAGGAGAGCAAAAAAACTTTCCTGTCTCAACAAATTTAGTGCTGTGACACCGTCCTTTCTTTTTAAACCTGGAATATTTATACAATTTTTAATGTCATTGTTGAAATACAGTAAAATAATTGTTTTTATATTTGAAAGTGAGTTAAAAGGTTTTTGCTTTTATCTACATTGAGATACGAGTTTTTAGTTTTTATCCAAATTGAGATACGAGTTCTTACTTTCAACTCTAAATGAGTTACGAGGATTTGAATACACTAACTTCGGTACTGTTAGGCCGTGTGTGAGTTACAAGAAAAAAGAATTACATATCTTATGATACAAGGTTTTGTCAGTGCAGCTTCAAAGGGGGTTAAAATTACAAGGGTGTTTGTGTGGAATATGTGAAAAAACCGAGACAGGAAGCGTTCTATGGAATTATCAGGTGGTGTCGTAGGCCATTATAGGTACAAAATTATGCAAACTAATCAAAATCTCAAAAAATTGAGATACAAGGTTTTGTCACCCCACCGACGATATATAATTTATTGAATCAAATTTCGTGACAACATCAGAAACCATTCATTTTGATGCCTTTGACACAAAATTGTATAAATATGGGTGTGCATTTGCAGTCATCGTTCATTGTGCATTAGATCGGTCCATACATTTCTTGCATAGTACTGTAGTGGCATCCACTGCATTGTGTAACCAAGAGCATTTAACTTACTTACCTAACTTAATCAGTCATATTACTGCATATTTGGACCCCTAAAAAATTACAATGCGAAAATCATGATTTACAAATCTTAATAATCTTTACTTCTGAAGAGTACACTATACAATAGACCATTTTTCAGAAACCTGCCTTCAGCAATTTGCATGCCTAAGCCAGCTGTTCTATTTTTCTTTTTAAAATCATTTTTATAGTCATAGAACAAAAGGTGCATACAATGCATACGCCAGCTGCTCTATTATTCTTTTGTTTAAATAATTTTTATAGTCATAGAACAAAAGGTGCATAGTATACATACAATGCATAGAGTCAGTATAAATATGGGATTCATGGTAGTGACAAGGTTAACCTACCTGCCCCTAGCTTGCATCTCTCTGGTCTGTTCCTGAGACGCGTCGAGTCGTACGGCTCATCACTGTACTCTACATAGCAATTATAATGTACTGGAAACAAACAGAACATCTAAAAGTTATGATTTTATGAATGGCACTAATATACAATTATTTTATTCAAAATCATTCTGCCTAAGAGAAACAGTTCTCAAGGAAAATACAAAATACAGTCTCCACAGTCTGTTAAATATGGGTGATGTAGGCTTTACTCAATACACCCTTTTACAGTTACAAGAGTGCGCATGCGCAGAAATGGGCGCCATTTTAATTTACGAGTAAACAAAGTTATTTACTTGTAATTTAAGATGGTACCCATGTATTATGTGAGCGCACAGCGCAGGCAGTGACGCAACAATACATGCGCATCTGAAAACATTGATGCAAAATATTTACGCGCATATTAAAATGGCGGCCTTAACCCTGCAAGGGTGTATTCAGATTTGCCAAAGCTGCATCTGTTCTCTGGAACTCACTTCCTTCTTAAATGAGAAAGTCAAGATTCCATAGGACAATTCTAAACAGAGCTGAAAATGCATCTGTTTGCTAAAATGTTACTTTCACTACCTGTAGATGATCTGTTGAGCTGTTTTTTAAAGTAACTTGCATACCGTATATTCAATATTGTCTCGTCTTGATCGTAAGTGCCGGATATGTAGCGTTATAAAAGAATATATTATTATTATCATAGTATTTACCTGTGAGAGTCATCCCTACGATGGGCAGGGCTCCTGTGCCTTGCTTGAGGAGGCTCTTGAGAACTTTCCTATCCTTCTCTGGAGTGATATCCTCCATTTTCTTGCCGATCTTCTCAAAAGGGGCCTTCATAACAATCAAAAAGACAAACAAACATGAGAAAAGTACAAGTAAACTTTCAAGAATTAGACAAAGAAACAAAGAATTAAAATGTTGGGGCTTATGGTGCATCTGTAGTAGAGTTTTATCTCACATGAAAGGATATAAAAAGTGATTAGAAAATTTCTGCTTCAAGCCTCCAAATCCTGAAAACCTGAATATTGATAAAATAATTATGCTACGTGCTTGACGCTTTCTGTATTGTAGATAGTTTGAAATGCGAAAACATTTGTAGTGCATCAAAGACTTGTACACCCATTAATGGTATTTCCACCAAGTCTGGTGTCAGCTTGACCTTCTGCACATGGAAACTGCCAACCCACCCATTTTCACTTAGATATTTGTGTGCACTGCATTTTTTTACATTATAACTTCAATTTTTATTATCCTCTGTGAACTGACAATTTACAATGATCCTACATGAGGGATCTTAATAAATACAATGAATATGAATTTGAAAATTGATGATCAAAGCTGTCTTTTTAAAATCTACAATCTAAATTTATGTTGCTTAAAGGTCAATGTCATGGAGTAATATTTGTATTATTAATAACAAAAAGGGGTCATGGAGTAATATTTGTATTATTATATACTAGCGCTCATCCGCATCTCGCAACAAAAAATATCGTAAATTTAATGTGGTAAACTTTTGAACTGGTCAAAAATAAAAATTTGATGCCCTGGAAGGGACATAATTTCGTTTAGCTGTTCAAGATTAAATAGAAACTAAAGGAAATGTAAGTAGAAACTAAAGGAAATGGAATATTTGTTATATTTGGAATAAATTTGCATAAATTACCGTAATTAACTAATGGAGAACAATTTCAAAATTCTGTGTAGAAGTTTAGTGTACCAAAGTTAGCTCTAAGATATAAAGCAAACCAAATCAAAATCGGTCAAGAAATGAGGGAGAAGAAGCAATTTTTGTTATTTTTGGAATATATTTGCATAAATTACCATAATTAATTAATGGAGAACAATTTCAAAATTCTGTGTAGAAGTTTAGTGTACCAAACCTAGCTCTACCAGATAAAGCAAACCAAATCAAAATCGGTAGAGAAATGAAGGAGAAGAAGCATTTTTTGTGATTTCGAATAAATTTGCATAAATTAGCATAGATAATGAATTTCACAATTCTGTGTAGAAGTTTTAAATCCCCCTCCTAGCCCTATCATATGAAACAACAGAATTAAAATCGGTTGAAAAATAACGAAGAAGAAGCATTTTGAAAATTGTGGACGCATGGACGGACGGTACGACGGACGGACGGACGGACGGACGACGGACGCCACGGCATGGCATAAGCTCATCAGGCCCTTCAGGCCGGATGAGCTAAAAAGGTGACACTAAGCCGCACTATGATAGGAAACATGTCTCATAATATTTTTGATAAAATCAGTGGTACTGCAAGGCTTACCAGACCCTCATCTTCACCGTTCTCATCTTCTCCAAGACATTCTCTGTTCAGCTGCTTGAAAACTTCTTCCGTTTCAAAGTAGGCATCTGTGTCTGGATCTGTCAAAGAAAAAAAAAGTTGCTGAAAAAAATACAATCATTTATACTCATCATCTTCCTCATCCTCCATGCAATCATCACCATCAGAATCGTCTTCATCATTATCACCATCATCATAATTCCTCCCAATACTTATAAATCAGTCCTAGGTGAAAGAAAATGCACTGAGTTTGGGGCATAGTATTGTGGCGGTTTTAGCGTGAATAATCAGGGAAGAAGAGGGGGGGGGGGGGAATGGTTTGATAGAAATCCCACCGCTGCCACCATTGTGGCGGTTACGTGAAATCGGGAAGAAAGGGGGGGGGGGGGGGTTGATAGAAATCCCACCGCTGCCACCATTGTGGCGGTTTTAGCGTGAATAATCAGGGAAGAAGAGGGGGGGGGGGGAATGGTTTGATAGAAATCCCACCGCTGCCACCATTGTGGCGGTTATGTGAAATCAGGGAAGAAGAGGGGGGGGGAATGGTTTGATAGAAATCCCACCATTGTGACGGTTCTAGGGAATCGGGGAATCGAGGGGGGTGTTTAATATGCTTCCACCATTGTCCCAAAATCATTCCCTTCGCTACATAAACTTTCTCCTGCTACCATTATAGCGAATTCTATCAATATAGAGAATACAAGTAAAACAGGTCTGGAAAGAAGACTACATTAATAACCACTTTTATGTCAGTCTCTTATACATGAATTACTTCTGACGGTTGCTGCCACCACCTAGTCTTAATCTGGAGCGCTAGGATCTCCAAAACAACACGGTTTGTGTGTTTACATTCACTCTGTAATCTGATACACTCTCGCTTACATACACAGATTCCTAAGAAACCGGACCGTGCGTCCTTCTACTAGTATACGCTTAAAGTCATTGTGACGTATGGCAATTGCTTCCGTTTGGGACGCAATGTCTCGTCCTTTTCCAATAAGTCTCTCGTCACGTGCAAGACACGTTGTCTCACTCTCTGGGAAAACTCTGTATTGATTTGGCCATTTCCCATCAAAGTTAGCTTCTAGAGTCTCAAACCACTTCACAACATCTTCCATCCTTTTATAGGTGAGTGTTATTCTCACCCCTGATACCGTAATTAAGTATCATTAAGTAGGAACTAATCATGTTTTTGTCTCTCTAACAAGCCTCACAACACCATTTAGACCATAATCATGTCCCATACATTCGTTTCTGTGTATTAAGTCTTCCACTCAGTCACTCAATAAATAACAAAAATAGTATCTTATTCCCTTTCACACTTCCGAGCGATTTATAAGGCACGATGACCTGAGTCCGTTTGTCTGAAATATACAGACGAAGTCCTTGTGTTCCTGTTTAGTAATAAATCCTACAGTAGTTCCAAATCTACTATAGATCATCAACAATGCATACTTAATTTACTAGGCAAACCAGACCAACAAGATTTGTAACTTGAAATCGATCTAAAGTCGAATAATGAATTTATTATTCGATAAGCCATTTCTAGGCAACTGTTCAACAATATAAGAACTGTAAAACTCTCAACAAGAATAGAAATACTTCCATGAACTTACTAACTTACTGATTGCTAACTAGATATACATTAATTAATTATTGTATAGATGTTTACTGCTTGTATTATTTATACAGTATTTCTTAGCTTTATATTTACAGGATGTCAACACTTAATTGACTAGTATAGACTGCATACGATTTAAATAATGTACATGTATAAACTTACTGAACTTAGATAGAGGCTTTACTAACAAACTTTACAAACCACCATGGCTGTCAAACCAAAGTTAACATTTCTTTCTAAACTCCTATTACAAGTAACTCTATTCTGACCGACTACTAGTATTCTCGGTACTCCTACCCCTTGAAAGTCAACTATCTACCTGCGCCTGACACCTTTTGGCCAATGTGTCCCTTTATCGTCCCCATTCTACAAGAATGAAACATTAAAACCAATACACCCTTCCGACCAGGATTTCAACAGTCTTTCCACTCCTTTATTAAGTAACAAGCTAACACACTGTGTCGGTTAAACATTGTACCTATATAAATCCATCATCACCGTTATAAACTAGCCTCGAGTATTTATCTCCTAGTTATAACTTACTCCAGAATATACTTGTATAAGATTTGACTTTCTAAATTCAAAGATAACCGGCATTCCATTGAATTCGTCCCTTACTGTCTTAAGTTCGCACCTCTTAATTATGTAGTAAAATAATAATTGCCTGATTTAGATAGGCTTGTAATATGCAGCTAATTAATTAATTAGTTACGAGTGTACATATTCAACTGTCCACTATTCAATGTCATTCTATTAATATACATGTCATGCTATATACAATAATGAGTGCAATTCAAATGAGTAAGAAGGGGGGGGGGGGAAGAAGAGAGACACTGTGTCCATGTCCAAATCTAAGGACACTGTGTCCTCCAAGACAAGCCCATGCATTGTCTATACATATACGTTCTATGTGTCCATTCCAGGTTGAAGGACACACTGTCCCGTCCAAGACAGGACGAAGAAGGAGAAAGGGGGGGGGGGGGGCGGAAAGAGTTACACTCATGTCTGTAATAAACTGTTATATATGCATTAATAAAATGTAGATAATAAACTATAGATATACGACAAAGTTGTCTCTCCAACTGTCTCGATCCTTATATATACACTTTCTATACAATATCAAGTTCATTAAAACATCATTACAAGATCTACGAAGTATCATGCCCTCTAGATAGGCGAATACATGTGTTATAAGTTTAAGCGTTATACAATATTAAATGATATGAATTAAACTACGGAGGCACTGGTGACTTTTTGGCCTTAATTAGGTCACAAAGGACCGAAGCCTTCCTTTCCAAATATTCATAGTCTTTCGCGTAATACCCTGCAAATAAAACTGTAGTCGCGTAACTAGCCTGTAAAAAGCTGTCGGTCACGTACCTGGGTAACCCAGTAACCCACGCGCGGACTATTTATACTGGTTGGGTCGCGCATGGAAAAAGAGAGCTGTACGCGCATATACAATCATTTAATTGGCTGCGCACCTCGGATCGCGCCTTAAACTAATGAATTATACATGAATATTCAGTTATCGATCAATAGTAGAATAAATTAAGCATTGTTTATCAACAAGAGCACATGCTACTTGTTATATTAGTCGCTCGTTCAGAGCAAATCCATAAAAAAACATGTCACAAATAAGTAACGACTATAAAAGACATTTTATATAATATTCACAAGTATATAAAGAGAAAGAGTAAGAAAGAGTAAGAGAAAGATCATTTTCATATATCCGTCACAGTATTTTAGGGGACAGTTTAGACATTTACGCCAAGATTTTTTCGGAAAAACCAGAAACACTTTGAAATATTTAGTTGATTACCAAAATCAGTATTCTATCCACTAATTCAGTGCAAATTTTCATAGAAAGCGTGCATTAAACATGATCAAATCAGTTCATACCTGTTAATTCTTTTGGAGTCTTGATTTCAAATTGAGCACCGCTTTCACTCTGTAAATCATTCAACACAAGTCCTTTATTCAGCTCCACTGTCACCTGGTCATACTGAGAAATTTATGGAAGAAATGAAAAGAAAAAGAGGATGTCAGATCTGTATAACTTTTGTTCTGTATCTTTTGGGTCATGTCATGGGGATTTGATCATGAATTAACGCTGACAAGCAACATTCCATTTGGTTTTCCCCTCTGCATACTGCCATACTGGTTTAACATATCTTATTCCCCCTTTGTCACTTAATTGTTTTTTCTTGTTAAGTATGTATCTTTTGTATTTTATAATGTACATTATATTGTATTTGCACATTTTGTATATTTCTTCTTCTTCTTCCAGTATAGTACAGTACGCCGTTGCCGTATTATCGTACCTTGTGCTTGTCAAGTGCAGAGTGTACAGTGCAAGTAAAAAGGCTCTACAAGAATTCTATGTGCAGCTAAAAAACAGTCTGAAGCTCAACGGAGCCTATAATGTGTTGCACCTTCTGCTTGAAAAGTTCCAATATTTGAACCGGAATTTGGAAAATAAATGAAATGTCAGTGGTCATAATCGTTTAACTTGTCGCCGTAGATCATGTGGAATTTTTGTGATAAAAGCCACTGGTCATTCAATCATGGGTGTGTACATACGCAGAGTCAAAATGTTTTAATGTTGGTATTTAGGAGACAGTCTCCCATTTGCTGCAAAGGGATTAGCTCTAATCAAAATATAATTAGGGAGGCCAATGCCCGGGCGTAAGGCTTCTAAGCCTCTGATTTGTGCGCTCGTCGTCCAAGTCAGAAAATTACCAGAAAAAAAAATAAAGAAAAAAAATATCTAGACCCCTCTATGGAATAAAATATATAACAAAAATACAATTGTACACTCCACAACATACCTATAAACACAGATCTGTAACAGTCTTTCACCATTTGTTGACGATCTTGCATATTTTGACGTATTTTAATCCAATAATTGGGCTAGCAGACGAAAATAACGGACGCACAAGAGAAACTAGAGGGGTCCTAGAGGGCGCGGAGGTTAGCTCACTAAAATCCTTCTCAATGACTGAAGGTAGAGCCTAAAAATATGGAATCAATTTAATATCAAAGAACTTTTAAAAGAGATTAACATATCAGATGTGCACAAATGTCACTTTAAACAACTAGATATAAATTAACTTAAATATAAAGAAAAAAGATTATAACTTTTTAATTGCAGATTTTTACAAACTGCACATTCAAAGGTAGATAGAGTACGATGTTTTTGTCAATCTTGCGTTGGTTTGAGCCCCATAGCTAGAGCCATCTCAAATTGAGAAGGAAAACTGTGAACAGATATGTCCTAGTTCCAGCCCCAAATAGAGGTATTGCGACATCATTATATGAATAATGTATGAGCTCCGGTCAAAACGCCCACCGAACAAATTTGGCTAGTCTCACACACAGTACCTTATTCTCACAGCACGAGACTCGAGTGTCTAGCTCGTACAGTAAGTCATATATAAAAAATGTTTAAAAAAGATATTTCAGTAAAAAAATGTTTACGTGAGCAGTCTATACTTCAATTGAGAAGTTAGGACGGAAAGATATGATTGGATGATGTGATTGTGAGTCATACATGGTTAGTTGTCGCGTACAGCTTAGAGAGAGAGAGAGAGAAAGAAAAATCCAGGTACTTGTGATCGTGCGATATGCATGTTTATATACCTCATTTTAAGATTCTTTACTAATCCTGTCTTCTGATTGGTTGAAAATGCAGTCATGTTCTTAACCATGCCCGCTAATTGAAATTCATAGTCATTTTGCCCGGCTCTACCGGTTTATATCCATTTTTCATAGCACTTTTTCCATGGCTGTGAAACGTGACGTCATTTTTCTGCGATCCCCATTTTGGTTTACGTGTTACCGTATAAGTTTCTTTTGTGCGATGACCGATGCGCGATACCGTTAACGGTGTTTGAGTGCAATTCGATTTTGGTCGCTGCATTCAGGCGACGAATCTACCAATCCACGCAGCGCAGACGACCGATCGCCATTTTGTGTACTAGTCTCGATCGCAAAATACTGGGGTTTTTTGTTTCCAATTTTTTGTCAATGAAGAGGCAAAATGGAGGACACAGCTATGCCAAGATTTCAACTTATGGATGACATTCAGCTGCAAGACTTAATCGATTCTGCTGATAGCAAAAATACGAAGTATGCAGTAAAATACGGCATTAAAATATTTGAAGAGTTCTTGCGAAATGTCAACACGGACCTCGGAGATGTAAACAGACTTCCGAATGCAGACCTGGACAAGATCCTTCAAAAATTCTATGCGGGTTGCAGGCAGAAGAACGGCGATTATTACAGCAAGAAATCAATGCTAACGATCAGATTCGGACTTCAGCGTCATGTTCTACTGTTCTACTGGAGCACAGCTTGTTGGTGATATCATCCTGTACAAAAGTTACTGTTTGTGTAAACGTGTTTGGTATTCCCTGTTCTACTGGAGCACGGCTTGTTGGATTTCATACTGTACACAAGTTATTGTTGGTGTTAATATTCATGACTTCAAAGAGATGGAAACCTAAATGGGTGAGTCAACATTTTCCTTTTTTTCGGTATATAAAATATATATTGACTGCTTTTAATATTCGAGGCATAGTTGTTTCTATAGGGTCTCGGGAAACTCACAACCTGCTATGACCCCGCGGCGCAAGCGCCTTGGGGTCATAGCAGGTTGTGAGTTTCCCTTGACCCTATAGAAACCACTATGCCTCTCAAAGCAGTCAATATATCCTTAATATGTACGTAGTATCATGTGTAGCGCTGTGACTGTGAGTGTGAGTTGCATGGATAATTATGGAGGTCGTTCTTGTTGATTGTACAGCAGATCTCCGACTGAAATCATAAGGAATACTCATGAGGAAATCAAGTTAATGGAATACCAATCTAAGGTAAATATTAATGAATTAGATCTAGTTCTTTCCTTCTTTTTTTTAACTCGTAGATGTAGTAGTCGTACGTACATTGATGGTTCGATTTTCGTTAATAGCGAATAACGTGTAGAGTATATCATGGACGTGGTTGAAGTGGTTCGGTGTGTGCGACCGATTCAAGGCTAGCCGAAAGATGAATGTACTTTCGCGCGAAGTTTTGAACTTGTTGTTCGGTCAATGACACGCCCGTCTCGGGCCTGTCTAATTCTCAACGTAACTTTTTGGGACCATGAAATTGATTGTTTCAATTTTACGTACGGCCAGGCGTAGAAGGAAATGCATAGAAAAGAGCTGGATATCTCCTATTTTATGGAAATTCTGGAGTCGGCAGATGGGTAAGTTGTCTTAGTGAAAGAAAATCCTTTCTTTTAATGTTTGTTTTATTATAAACCAGATAAACAAATTCGTAATTAAAAAGTTAGATTTGGGCATTGGCCTCCCTAATATAATTATATAAACATAGGTCTAGGTCTACATTCTAATTCTAAGCAGATTTCTCATGCAACATTACTCCTTTTGACTTTTGTTTTTGTAAGAGTTTTTGTTATGATCAACTAACAAAACCAATGTGCTCCTCACCTCCGAGAGAGACAAAAATGGCGCTCCAAAGCAGCCAAGATCGCCGGATCATATTGGAGCGAAGGCTCCGAACTACGTACCCGTACGTTAACTCCAAGGAGCTCCGCCGCAGAAGGTGTGGGTGGCGGAGCTCACGGGAGTTACCCGTACGTGTGCATGCTCAAAAATCAGTGCAAGTGGTCTCATAACTTAAACACAAACCCTTTTTCATAATTTTATTTGATACTTACTGTTTCAAAGTCATCAGCATCATCGTATTCGGCGCGTTTAGCCGTAACTGGTTCAGGACTTTCTAACTCCATGACTCGACTTCGGATGAGGACTTCTTCAACTAGATTGGAGATCAGCTCGATGCTTGTGAATTTGGGGGCTATACGGGGAATCCCCATGCACGCACGCCTTATGTTTGCCGCGCTTGTGGAAGCACTGACCAGTGGGTGGTGGAAGCCTGCCAGCTTGGTCCGCGCTTGCTAAATGCAATGGCGACCTCGTGCGTCCCATATCTCTATGGTCCCATATACAACTGAGAGAAAAAACGGACTAAAAAAAATTATCGTACAAGATGCAAGCAAGTGAAAAAGAAGAAGAAGAAGGAAGAAGAGGAATGAAGAAGGGAGAAGAAGAGGAATGTAGGACGTAGGAAGAAAGACGAAGAAGTACAAGGAGAAGGAGAAGAAAGACGAAGAAGTACATGTAGAAGCAGGGGCGGTCGAGCGACTTCCAAAGTGGGGGGGCACCAACAAAAAAGGGCACTTTCTGAAGAAAAAAGGGCACCTACAGTGGGAAATCTCAAAGCAAAAATATACAAATTTTTAGACATTGGTATATACCCCTGCATTGTGATTACATTATCAGGGATGATTTCAATATTTGTTTCTCTTCATACATCAAAGAAAATATACAAATTTTTAGACTGTGCACTGTGCCCCCCCCCCACTTTTTCAGATACCCCAAAAGTGCCCCTTTTTACATAGGAAAAGTGCCCCTTTTATTTTGTAAGAAGTGCCCCTTTTACATAGGAAAAGTGCCCCTTTTACTTTGACAAGTGCCCCTATTACTAAATAAAAGTGCCCCTTCCCCCTTTTCACCTCTGACGAGTGCCCTTTTTATTTTTGACACGTGCCCCTTTTCCTTCGACATGTTCCCATTTTCCTTTGCAATAAGTGTCCATTTTCCATTCTCATAAATCTTGAAATTATCTTTAATAAGTGCCCTTTTTAATCTCTAGTAAGTGCCTCTTTTTAGGTACGAGAAATGCCCCTTTTCACTTTTGATAAGTGCCCCCTTCACCTCTGATAATTGCCCTATTCAAAACTGAGAGGTGCTCCTTTTACTTTGACAACTGCGCCTTTTTTCCTTTGTAAGAAGTGCCCCTTCTCCTTTTAATAACTACCCCTTTTTTAAACTCGGATGAGCACACCTTTAATTTTAACATGTGCCCCTTTTATTTTCTAATAATTGCCCCTTTTCCTTATGATAAGTGCCCCCATTAAAAAGAGAGAGCTCCTTCCCCTTCTCATAACTACCGCTTTCCCTTTCTAATAAGTGCCCCTTTTCCTTATGATAAGTGCCCCCATTAAAAAGAGAGAGCTCCTTCCCCTTCTCATAACTACCGCTTTCCCTTTCTAATAAGTGCCCCTTTTCCTTATGATAAGTGCCCCCATTAAAAAGAAAAAGCTGCCTCCCCTTCTCATAACGGCCCTTTTTTTAAATTTGAACGGTGCCCCCTTTTCATTCAACAAATGCACATTTTCCTTTATTATAAGTGCCCCTTTTACATTTTCATAAGTGCCCCTTTTCATATCTGGTCAGTGCCTCTTTTCACCTCTGATAATTCCCTTTTTAATAATGATACATGCCCCTTTTCCTTTCTAATAAGGGACCTGTCCCCTTTTCACCTCTTATAAATGCCCCTATCAAAATCTGATGGGTGCCCTTTTTCCGTCAACAAATGCCTATTTCCCATTTTCGTAAACGCCTCTTTTTCATCAGGTGAGTGCCTCTTTTCAGGTGAAAAAAATGCCTCATGTTCACCTCTTATAATTATCCTTTGTACTGTGACACGTGCTCCTTTTCTTTTCTAATAAGTGTCTTATCCCTTTCGATAATTGTCCCCTTTTCATGAAATCATTAAACATGCCCCTTATTTAAAGCGACTAAGAGCAATTTCCCCCAAAGTTCGCTCGCTGCGCTCGCTCGCATTTAAAGATGATATAATTATGTTAGTTATCAAAGGTCTTTTCAGTCTTCCGTTATGAGAATGTGCTTATAACCCCATCACGATTGGCTTTTTTCCTCTTTATAAGATGTAATTTTTCGCACTGCGACGTCGCAGATCTTTAAAATTTTTCTCGCTCGCTTCGCTCGCTCGTAAATGCATATTCAGACATCCCACCCAACTGTAAAGTATGATGCTTAAGCGATATCTTGTATGATGTATGAAGAGAAACAAATATTGAAATCATCCCTGATAATGTAATCACAATGCAGGGGTATATACCAATGTCTAAAAATTTGTATATTTTTGCTTTGAGATTTCCCACTGTAGGTGCCCTTTTTTCTTCAGAAAGTGCCCTTTTTTGTTGGTGCCCCCCCACTTTGGAAGTCGCTCGACCGCCCCTGTGTAGAAGGAGAAGGAGAAGAAGAAGGAGAAAACCGAGGAAGATAAAATGAGACGAAGAAGATGGAAGAGAAGAAGCTTAGAAGAAGTAGAAGAGGAATAGGAGGAAGGAGAAGAAGATGGAGAAGAAGAAGAACATTTTATTTATTGAGAAAAATAATGCCACTGATCAAGTATATATATAGGCTGATATATAGTCTTCAGCCTGAATGTACTTTCATACACTAGTTCGTTCGTACACAGAATATCAGGGAGTACATCATCTAGATAGGAAGATCCTTATTAAGCCAACTGATTGTCTCATCATTGAGCTCACGGAAGCACCGGCCGTTAGGGGAATTGTAGATAGGACAATCATCAAGATTCAATTCATACATGCAATATAGTCCTGCAGGGTTTGGGATTTGTTGCAACTGACTAGCCATCAGTAAATTAATAAATGAATACAGTACAATCAACTAAACTCCATGGAAGAGTCAACCCCATATTAGCTGCTTATGATAAAGCCTTGCCCCTCATAAAAAAAACAAAAATAAAAAAGCTGACTTGGTCAAAGAATGTGTCATTCCTTACATATCATTAATTATTATAATTATAATTATAGCAGACTATCATTAAACGTACTCATAATGTGACTTAACGATTTAAAGGAAGAAGCATGATACATACATATATTTTCAAAATCTTTATTAATTAAGAACAAGAGTAAAAACATGACATGTACAATTAACATGCAGCAAAGTGGCATCATCTAGGCCATAGGCAACAACAAAATAGAGGGAAAAGAAAGATTACAATGGGTTTTTACATAATTATTTCATTTTTATCTCTACTTTTTCTTTTACCTGATCCATGTGACTCTTGTTTTGTATTCACTGATTTTTCTTTGTCTTTGCAGAATAAACAATAATAAAATCATTCTTTAAAAATGTAAGACTTTCTACGTGTGCATTTACTGATATGCAATAAATTTGGCCAAGATTGTTTTTGATTCAGCAAAAGTTAAAGTAACAACAATTTGCATAGATTACAATTTGCAACTTAAAGTGATACTTGAGTATTGGTATTAGAGAGAGTACAGTTTTGGTCAAATAGAATGTTAGTAACCAAAACCTGCACCATGCTCAAAAAAGGTATACAAAAATTACAAACGACTTAGTAATAAGCTTGTTAACAATTAAAAAGAGCCATTAAACCACATGAGGACATTCTCTAAGAAGTCATAGGTTTCAACCATTTTTATTAATAAAATTGTGCATGTTGTGTCATCATCAACAACTATTTAAAAAGTGTAAGCATTTTTTTGTCTTTCAACGGCTCGTTCAAAATTATAGAATATTTGTGGGGCCCCACAAATATTAGAAATGGTTACATTAATGGATATTTCAGCCGTCTCTGAACCGATTTTGTCATTTAAATTGTATGATCTTTCAAATTTGACACTCAGTTTTTCATTATCTCACAAAAAATTATTTTGAGTAGCGCCCTCTATACCAAAACTCAACTATCCCTTTAATCATCATGTAATTAAAGTATATGGTTTCAGGGTGATGTATACATACATTATGAGACTATTAAAGAACAAGATAAAGAAATGTGTTTGAAGTGAAAGTCTATCCAACAAAAATTAATTTCAATAAAATCAAAAAATTAAATAAATTTGGAGAAACGGTCTTGAGGAAAATCTAGTTGAAGATACACTGTATAATATATATAAATATATTTGTTTGTATTACCGGTATATAGATATATATCTTTCTACTCATGCATTTACTGATATGCAATAAATTTGGCCAATACTGTTTTTGATTCAGCAATAGTTACAGTAACAACCATTTGCATAGATTACCATTTGCATGTAATTTAAGTATTCGGTTTCAGGGTAATGCATACTAGATGCATACATAACCATATAATGTATATATCTAGACTCAGTTGACTTATAACTCTCATAAGACCAAGAACAAGATAAAGAAATATGTTTGAAGTGAAAGTATATCCAACAGTAATTCATTTCAGTAAAAGCAGAAAATTAAATAATTTAGAGAAAGTCTGAGGAAAATCTGGTTGAAGATATATACTTGTGTGTATATATTTTTTTCTTTAAAGTGATAAAACAAGAAAAACTGTTTTAAAAAATAAAATAAAAAATAAAAAATTACTCTCTACTTTGCTTTGGACACAAAACTTCCTACATACCTATTAATGTCTATGGAAGATTTCTTAATAGACATGTCATTTGAAACGTGTTCTTTTTTTTCCCTCTCCAAATCAATCCATGCCCTCACAAACAATCATTGAAGAGGAACACGTTTATCTGATCTGAAAGAAGCAGAAATGGAAAGCAGAGTGCAGCCATTCTGTGAAGTGACTGATCAGCCAGGCTTCAAGAATATATTACTTTCTTTTTCTCCTTTAGAGTATTCCCAAACATCAACTGATCTCTCTCCATCTTTCTCTGCACTTATTCACAAAAACTTACACTAAAAAATAGTGACAGGAGTAAAGGTCTTTAGCTACGCCTGTCTAAGGCAAGATGTATCAAAGAGCACATGCTCAAGCACACAGTATTTCTATATCACAAGATAAATAAAGACTGCTTTTGCTTTGGTGCAAAAATAGATGAAAGCAGTAAAATATATTGTACATGTACTATTGTATAAGGCTATAACTTGCTAGGATACTGAGATGGGTTAAATATAGAGCTTGATATAATTGCTTTGTAATGTGTCTCTCAGTTTTCATTTATAACAGGGATACATTCTCTTGTTGCATTGAAATATATTCTAAACACATTGTAATGCAATGCAAGGAAATGTATACCTCTTTCTCCAAATTATTTGAATGGTACAAATCATGAGCAAAGATTTATATAACTACAAAAATAGTTGATACTTGTCACACACATTTTTCTTGTCATTTTACCAAAAGTTTCATGTAAAAGAAACAAATTAAAATACAATGAATTGCCTTCCCCAAGGAAAGCAAGCTTGGTATCTGTCATGCACAAAGAACACAAACACAAAAGAACAACATGTAGTATTTTCTCCTGTACCTGATTGAACCAAAGCATATATGTCAAACAGTAATACTGTCCCTACAATGACCTTGAGATATATTTCCTGTTTGGAGCCAGAAGGGTGTTAACTGGTATACCCTAACACAGAGTTAACGCCCTTTTAGCTTTGGGCCCTGTTGCATAAAAATTTCCACTGATTGTAACTTTACCATCAATGGCAACTACCATGGTAACAGGGCTCAACAGCCAATCAAAATCAAGGTTTCCATGGTAGTTACCATTGATGGCAAAGTTACCATCAATGGTAAGTTTTGTGCAACACGGCCCCTGAACAGAAAATATTCACATTAGAGACTTTTACAAATGTTAAGTCAACTTGAAGTCTTCTTTATAATCCCTGGAATGTACATTTTCTTAGCCTTGTAAGCATGAAACCCTTTTGCACAATAAACATGGCTTATTTAATGAACAAATAGCAGAATACTATATGTAGTGTAGCAACTAAATTACAGGCTCTTTCATCTTTGCATCTCTAGTATGTTTGAAATTTTGAGATTTTTTTCTTCTACATTTGATCACTTTTAAACACAACATTTCTGCTAGATAAGGCACTTAAAACCAACTTCAGCCTCTTGCCTCTAGTTCCCCTCATATCAACTTCATGATCTCCAACTCTAAACCCTTACAAAATAAAAAAATCTGAAGAATTGTTCACCTCTATAACCAATCAACAGAATAGAACAAAACTCATCCAACTACCGTATATAAACCCTTCAAAATAAGTTTGAAAACTCAAGTTTGATCGATTACATCTCTCTTTGTTATGGGATAATTATCACTTTGTTTATGGAAGTATCATTAGAAAGAACTTTTTTTTCTTCTTTAAAATGATATCAGATTTTGCAGCCACGGAATGAACATTAAATCAGAATAATGGGCCAGATCAAAAATTTAAAGTTGCAAAATGCAGTGGTAAGCACTGGTATTGTTATGTAGTGCACTACACTCATTAAGGAAAGAAGAATGCACAGCCCAATAAGAGCTATACATTTGGCAACTTTTTACTTTTCACTTTGCTCCTTTTTTTATGTAATGCCCATTCCATGACTGAAAATCAGAACAAATGGGATATCATATTAAAGAGAAATAAAAACACTTTCTAATGATACTAAACATGGCAATGAATATACGCCATAAGAGAGATATAATCAATCAAACCTTAGTTTCCCAACTTTCTTTGTGTGGAGAGGTTTAGTTTTGATATGAACTTAAAATCTCCTGGTACTTTCCAGGAAGATAGTCCTTAAGTGAAAGACAGCTATTCTGAGTTGAAGTCTATCAAACTGCATGATGCTAGACACCATCTGTTTCTCTCTCTCTCTCCTCAGACTCTAGCATGTTATTGAGAACTTGAGAAGTGTCTCATGATATGATCTACTTGACAAAGTGATTGACATCCTTGGGTGCAGTGAACCAATGTCCATAACCTTTGCCCTCTACATGCATTTTGAAAAGCCGCTTGGCTTGCTGGTAACAAGCACACAGATCCTGGGGGAAAAAGAAAGAAGAAAATTGCAAAATAAATATTAAAAAATAATCATATTTGCATCTCACAATATATTTCTTTCAATGATAAATTCGGCAAAAGAAACTATTTTTGTGGTATACAAAAAGCTTGAATTATTTTGGTGCTTCAGGTAGGAATTATTTGAAACTTTTAAGATCTGGTTAAAATCTTTAGTATAATTTGTCCCTGAATTTGAGATGACCTCGCACAAAATGTTGAATATTTAATTCATTTACAATATCTTCATGTTGGCATTTTGGTAATCAGAAGTCAAAACTTTGCTTCATTTCGTCCAATACTTAAACAAGAGTGCGAAGTGTCAACTTCTACAAATCATTGACGTCATGTACTAAAATTAATAAATTAAATAAATTAAGTCAAAGTGGAATTAAGAGGTAGACACTGTGATGCTCTATATCAGTTGACTCCCTCTTTCCATCCTCTTAAATGCATTCCTTTCATGCATACTACTAAATAATGCTAACGACATTACTAGAGAGAGAGAAAAAAAGCTCGACTTACTTTAGCCTCTTGGAAGTTGGAGGCAAACATCAAATCATCTCTTTTGGCAAGGGTAGCGGTGCTGCGGAATCGGAAGAAGAACGCTGCCTTGCAGAGCCGACTAGCTGCTAGAGTGCCACTCTTGAATGGAGATCTGCGTAGTAAGAGAGAAAAAGAGACTGGTAACTCAAGGTAGTGGTACTATAACAGATGACCTCCAATACTCATAGTAGAAATGGAACAGCATTTAAACACACTATTTAAAAGTTCCTCTGCATTGTTTTATAACCATACAGGAAATGTTACATCGGTCAAGCAAAATGGAAAGGAATGCTCACTTACTAAAAATCATGTTTACCACAAAGGACGAACAAGTATGAGATTAAATGAGAACAAAATCTTAGCCAAAGATCTATTGCAAGCAACATTGACCTAATGTCATCATCACCTGTGCCTGGAGGCAAAAAGCAAACTATATCACTGTAACCCTCAGGTCTCTCCTTGCGGTAAAACTGATAGGGGGTGTGCAGGTGGACCAATACACTGGGGTTCCCCTACTCTTATAGTGCAGTGGGTTCTTAATGTGCAAATGTGGTGACTCTCCTCTACACAGGACCTACATTTAACGTCCTATCTGAGGGACAATGTTTTCCACTGTAACACCACTGTAACATAGCCTGTGTCTACGGAAGGGGAGGGGCACGTTAACACACAACGCAAGCTTCAGTCAACAGCCTCAGTTGGATTTGTACCCACGACCTTTGTTTCGACGAGCAGATGCTTTACGGACTGCGCCAACTCAAGTCTCATCTCCTCGCTAATTACTCAGCTTTTCCATTTTTTTTCCAAATCATTTAGTACGTTTTAGGATTTATCTTTATTCAACATAAAATTTGTTTGATTTAGATTCTGTGAAAACTTGTTTTTTTGTATCCAGAATTTATTTGGATATCAGAACCACTGTCAGGACTATCATTTTGTTTAAATTTTCATTATAATAATGCAATTTAATGCGATTTCTTTTTTAAACAAAATCAGAAACGGAGTCGGATTTTATATCATGCAGTGGGTTTTCATTCTTACACTTGATGTGCACGTCCTTTCCCGCAGTCCAAGACTTCATACATGCTGTCGTCGTTGGAGAAGTTCACGCTGATGCCCGGCTGGAGGCCATTTTGAATTCTAAGAGGTTGAGAAACCTGAACGATGAGAGGATGGTGAAGAGAGAAGCCTGAAGGAAGCGTTCCTGTGATGCTGTTGTCCACTCGACAGCACAGGGCCCTCGTCAGGTGACCATGGTCATACATGCTTCCTGTATAGAGATTGAATATAAGAGATAAGAGTGAGATAGTGAAAAGAAGTCCAGGGGGCGTTTCACAAAGACTAAGATCGACTTTAATTTAAGTTGGACTTAACTATGGCAGGCCATTCATGCCACTGGTTACTCTCACCATGATGATCTTTAGATAATATTTTTTCCTTCAATAATGAACTATCCAAGAGTGTAAATTCTGTAGATTTATTGTGACCTTGATTTGTAAGTCCCTTAAAAGACCAATGCCATTTAATGATGAGAGAAAACAGTGGCATGAACGGCCTGCCATAGTTAATTCCAACTTTAAGTCGATCTTAGTCTTTGTGAAACACTCCCCAGATGTGAGAGGAGGATCGGAGAAAGAGAGAAACAGTGCAGCAAGTGATGAGGTCACAGAAAGAGAATAGCAAATAGCAAATTTGTTCTGTAATACACAACAGCAATCACACTTTCTAAGCATTCTTCTAAAAAAGGCTGTAAGTACACTCTATTCATACCATTTATCCAAAAGATCTAGATTATATGTACAGTCAAACCTATCTATAGCGACCGCCCAAGGGAAACATAAAAAGTGGTCTTTGCAGACAGGTGGTCACTAAAGCAGATTTGACTGTACTAGTATGTAGTGCAATGGATAGGTGGACAGGATCAAGGGTTTTATAGAGAGGGAATGCTTTTATGGCTTGAAAGAAAACTGGAGATAAAAGGGTCAAGAAGAGCTGTAAATTGGGATTTGGAAAAATGTTTTTTATAAAAGGAGTTGTAGTTTGGGTGCAAACCTACCAAGGGTGATGGATTCCAAGTAGACTGGATGTATAAAATGGCTAAGTAAGGCACCCTGTAGACCAAGCACATTCCATCTTAGTAGCTTGTCACTGGACGACATGAAATGTATTGCACCCTTCAAATAAAAATAAGAAAGGGAAACAAGATTACATCTCTATGTAATTACCGTAAATGCTAATTAAAAAAATTGACCCCAAGATCTATTCTTGTAAATCCAGATTCATTTTGGGAGTAATATATCACATTCTTAGGGCTGATTAGATATCCCCAAACTATGAAAATATGAACAAAGCGATTAAAAAAGAAATTCATCATGAGGTAGGCCTTAAACAAATCCAGATCTTCCATAATAAATGAAATACAATCTAAGGTTATAGTAACTTTGGTCTATATGTTTTACTATTTGAATTCATGTTTGCATGAAGAGATTCAAATCACTACAAACATACCCGTGTGCTGATGAGCAGTATGTGGTGTTAATCGCAAGTCTTGGCTCAGCTAACATTGAAAAAATGGTTGCAAGATTCAAACTAACATTCAATGGCTCAAGAGCCAGACACTATCTAGAAATCATGTAAACCTATCTACTGTTATGTAATGATTGTACAAGTCTACACCCCCCTCAGTAATAGTATTCCGGTATATCACTCAGTATGCCCCAATACAGATAAGACCCACCCTGTGATATACCAGACTCCCCCTTCCAGAACACTTGTTTAATAACTTAATCCCAGCCAAATAAACCCCAAATTGTATACATCTGATAAGAACCCCCAAACCTCCAAACAAAAGACTTCCTGTCTCCCTCTCAATAATTAAAGCCCCCTTTGTTTGATAAGACCCTTTCCAAGTTCAGATTACATGTGTTTAATAGCTAGATGACCGTGGGAATGTAATGAGTGTGCACCCCTCATGAGAGGAGGAGAGGAGCTCAGACCATCACCAAGGTAGCACCTATACTTTGGCTGATTTACATCTTGTGAATATATATTGAATCTGGACTATGTGACTCATGTGTTTTTTAGAGTTAATAAAATATACTGTTGTAAATTACGCTTCAAAAAAAGTCTCAGCACCTCTTTATTTATGTACCTCGCGATATTACAACAGCTACAAACACACCGATCCCAAACCCAACAATATCACATCAGTGTTTTCATTGAAATGGAATAAAGAATGTATGCATAAAGTTTCCTTCCAATAAACTGATATTGGCCTTTAATTGAGAGTTACGATCAATCCATTATGTTGGCCTTTCCCCAGAAAGTTTTTGTTCTTCCTGAGTTTGTTATTGTGTGGAAAGGTTCTAAACTGTTAATACAAATATCAGCATGGCTGAAAGTTTAAAATTATGCAAATTACAACCCCAAAAACACATACACAAAAGAAAATTGAAGACAAAAAAACAACTTCAACACATAACTCACCTCTGTCTTTATACCATCTAATCCAATGTGACAATCTGAGAATAAGAGTAGAAAATGTGTGCATTTTCAACATGGAAAAACTGTCACAGAGCATAACAAGAATGAAAAGCTTACACCACAAGAAAGCAAATCCTTATAACAAGATAATTTAGAGAGGCACATGCATCATGCTATTTTAATATACAATAAAAGAGTTTTTTTATAATTATTATCAATTGGAAGG
Source organism: Strongylocentrotus droebachiensis (assembly GCA_035222895.1). Taxonomy (NCBI): domain Eukaryota; kingdom Metazoa; phylum Echinodermata; class Echinoidea; order Camarodonta; family Strongylocentrotidae; genus Strongylocentrotus; species Strongylocentrotus droebachiensis. Next base: position 17,059 of record JAVYIG010012316.1, on the reverse strand, counting down.
AGATATCAATGAAGAAAATCTTCCTTGCCCAAACTTCTCTTTAAAAGTTATCTGGAGATTTGGTTAAAGAAAGAACATGAAGTTTCACATATTCAAAGCCAAAAAAAGACTGAACATTCAATACCACATATAGAATATAGAATAAATGCTGCAAGAATAACAACAAATAAGGGTAAATTGAATGTATAGCAAATGCATGCAACAAAGATTGTACATGTATGTTACACTTTAGCTTCTGGTACAGAAATGTGGTACCCTTTATGTCATTAACATAACAGCCACAGTTTATTGCTGCTTATCTGACTGAGGCTTAATTGAAATGTTGTAGATTAGTGTGATGTTTGTTATATACTCTTGATTGATTGATTTGATATTGTTATTGGTTGTGATTTCAATTCTATTACTTACTGACAGAAGAAAGAGTGCCATGCCCGGCATCTACTTTGAAAGTTGGATAATGAGCACCTCCTTGCTTAAGATACATATCATCGTCGCTCAGAGGTGGATCATCACTCGGTCTGAAACACAAAATATCATATTCAAAGAATTGGAGGTAGCGTATTAAACTAACCTAAGGTAGCGTAACTAACCCAAGGGTTGGCTTGTGGGGTAACTTCTTGCACAAAATACATATAATCATCACCAGGTCTGAAGCGATGAGTCTGAATATAACTGAAATAAATGCCAAGATCCGACCTTGCCGATGGCTCTCTAAAAGCAACTCACAGAAACTAGTTAGAATTTCACACAAACCACTGTTCTTAGGTTGTACACAGTGTCAGTCATACTTGACATTGCATCTCGGGTAGGGATATAAATAACTTTAAAATTCTATTTCGTGCAATATTCAACTTGAGAAGAAAAAAACCCAGAGCAGATTAGAAAAGCTAGTAAAGTGCAAATCAAGTAAAATCAGATTAATATGGAAAGAAAGTGTTTTGGGGGGCAACCAAGACAATAAATGGACTTTATAGCTAGTCTGTCCCTTTTGCAGGCTGAAAATATAAAATTATGTAAATCCTATGGTAAACAAGAGATAATGCCAACTAAAAACTCCTCTTAAAATATTAGAACTAGCAGTTGTCTCTATCGACCTTTAGAAATTGTCATAATGCATTGCAAAAAAAAAATCACAGATAGGACATATGTGCCATACTCATGATTCATGCAAAGTTCTTCAGAATTTGACGTTGCCTGCAAAGAGGATGCACTACCTTTAATACATGTCTCAAATGAATGAATGAATGAGTATGGCAAGGCTTACTCACTCATTTAAATAGTTTGCTGCATCTCCCGGAGGTGCTTGATTTAGGTAGAGATGGAACGTCACATTCTCTCTCAAGGACACTAGAGGGCCTCCCTGTTGGTTGGTGAATATCGTCTTCTCGTAATCACCTTCAAAAAAGGGCTTCAGTTGCTGATACAAATATCTGCAATCAAATCAAAAGCAATTCAATTCAAAACCTGCAATTCTCTGAATTGTAAGCAGAGATGACAAGCATAAATTAATCTATTTTCACAATATTTGATTTCGGTTTCTCAACAAAGCTAGTACCTTCAGATTTGAGGCCTAAGAAACGTAATAAACGCAGGATGCTCATTCTCAATAAATATGATGCAAAGGGAAAACAAATTTTAACATTATACTTTGAAAGTTCATTTATGTTAACAATGTTGTCTTCATTGTTGTCCATCAAATCACTCATTATGTTCAACAAATGCCTTATCAAGTTATCAACATATCAAATTCTCCATGATTTTACTTTACCCAATAGAATCTTACATGCAAGCATATCTCTGAACTTAAGGACAGTGTGTTAGATTATTATTTATCCTTTGACTTCAACAAACATTTGTTCTAATCTTAGCATGCTTGATTGGGAAGTAAATCTGCAAAGTAATGAAACAGAGCAATTGTTTAGTCTCTACTGAGCAAAATCACTAGCAACTCCTATTTATTCCATTTTCCTGCCTTGAAAAGTGTTTGGGACTTGCCTTTGAAGGCCTCGTCTGGCGATGGCGACTCCATGACAGTCAAGAACCGTTCTACCATCTTGAGTGACGGTTGCTCCAGAGGCTACGCCGTTGCCTGTTCCCAAGGCTACAAGTTTTCCTTTATCTGAAGGCCCTGCAATAGCAACATAAGATATAAGCCAAAGACCCTTATGGATGGATAAATGTGGGGATAAGACAAACATTGATTAACATTTAAACCTCACAACTACAATATCGTCGGTGGGGCGACAAAACCTCGTATCTCAAAAATCATGAATTTTCAGGAGAGTGAAAAAACTTTCCTGTCTCAACAAATTTAGTGCTGTGACACCGTCCTTTCTTTTTAAAACTGGAATATTTATACAATTTTTAATGTCATTGTGGAAATACAATAAAATAATTGTTTTTATATTTGAAAGTGAGTTAACAGGTTTTTGCATTTATATACATAACATTGAGATACAAGTTTTTAGTTTTTATTCAAATTGAGATACAAGTTCTTACTTTCAACTCTGAATGAGTTACGAGGGTTTGGTTGAATAAGTTACGAGGATTTGAATACACTAACTTCGGTACTGTTAGGCCGTGTGTAAGTTACAAGGAAAAGAAATTACGTATCTTATGTTACAAGGTTTTGTTAGTGCAGCATCAAAGGGGGTTAAAATTACGAGGTTTAGTTTAAGGGTGTTTGTGTGGAATTTGTGAAAAAAACCGAGAAGGAGGCGTTCCATAGATTTATCAGGTGGTGTTGTAGGCCATTAGGTACAAAACTATGCAAAACAATCAAAATCTCACAAAATTAAGATACAAGGTTTTGTCACCCCACCGACGTTTTGGTATCGAGGTGAAAAGGAAAAGACCCCCTCCCCTCCCCCCCCCCAAAAAAAGAGAGGTTTGCTTAGTTGCTATCAATCAGAGGGACCTTAAAAACATGATATTTTGGAAATGCAGGCGGTGAACTACAAGGAATTGTTATTTGGTATTAGACAATAGTTATTTATATAAAAAGGGTATTTCAAGACTAGCTTCTTTAAATTTTAGAAAGCTGTATGAAGACTATAAAGACAATGCAGCATTGGGACTTCATATCTGCACAATTTGCACCTGTCATTAGAATATACCCCTAAGGGTGTCTAGTTCCAAAGTGCTATAAGGTCCCTGATATATAACAAGCCAAATATATTTGTAAGAAATTACAAAAATGGAAGGATTTAACAGTAAAACAACATTTCCACACAGGGTAAAAGATGAAGAGCAAGCAGGAGATACATACCTAACTTCATGATGAATGCAGCATATGAGGGAGAAGCGGCAGTAGTTCCAGATCCTGGAAACGGGGGTCCTACTCTCGGAATGTTCCTTGCAATTGAAGCAATAGCATCAGCATCTGTGCTTGTTCCATCTGCACTCAACTGAGTGCTTCCATATCCTCCACTCTGCTGTTGTTGCTGCTGCTGTTGTTGCACTTGGCTCTGTGGTACCCATTGTTGTGTAGGTGCAGGAGGTCGTATCTGCTGTTGAGTGGGTGCAGAAGGTCGCATCTGCTGCTGATGTGCGGTCTGTGGTAGACCAGGCCCTGGTTGGCTGGGCATGCGGGGCTGTGGACCAGGACCAGGCTGTGTGGACCAAGCCCTGGCTGCCATAGGGACACTCTGTGGGACCCTCATGGTTTCAGGAGCAGAGCCGTTCAGTTGAGAGGAAGGGGCTTGCGGCTGGGGTGCAGGCCTTGAAGCTGGTCTCACACTGTCACCTGAACCACTTGCAGCTGTAATGAATACAAAATTTAAGAGATTAAAAAAATAAAAGAGGAAACAATTAGTAAAGATTTACGCCCTAACATTATTATTGATTGTCGAGAGCCAGAAAGTTGTCAACTCTTCTGGCTCTCACTAGTCTCAGGAGATATTTGTCAAATCATACTGTGCTACCTACAACATGCATTTTACACTCTACAACCATCACCTTGCAACGTTGCATCCAATCATTACACTTGCATTATATACAATCATTCACCTCATACAAGTACCTGTATCAAGATGACTATCCTCTGGACTTTCAGTTCTACAATTACCAGCCCAAGCAATCACCCAGCAGACAACTAGTTTCCGGGAGAATCAGTCTCTATAATATAACCTCTTTCAAACAAATAACCCCTCCCCTATTTTCTGTTAGATTTTTGTATTATACAAATAATAAACGTAAGTTCATTTACCCATTTGTTGGTTTGGCTGTGCCTGTTTCCTGAGCTGATATTCCATGAATGTTTCCTGCTTTTCTGGGATTTTCCACATGTCTTTTGATGGAAGCCTGGCCGACTCATAGTTCATCTGGTAGTGTCCCCCAGAGCCTCCGTGAACCAGAGGCTCATTGCTCGTTGCCGAGGCTCCAAACGTTACCCTTGGGGCTGGAGCGATCGGTTCATCTTCAAACTGTATCGAAGGCATAGTTTCATCAATAAGGCCATGTAAAATTGATTTCATGTTGATCGTCCCCGCCCGCTTCCTTTTTGGGGGCCGCCTCCTATTTTTTGTTATTTGTTATTTTTTTTTTTTTTTTTTTTTTTTTTTGAATTTTTTTTTTTTTTTGAAAGATGAAAAACACTGCTAAAATGGCTCTATTTCTGATTAAAAAAAAAAAAAAAAATTGTCGGCGGCCATCTTGAAAAAAAATAGCCTCGACTGTCAGGGAAAATGTACCGAGCGGCCATTTTGAAATATCAAATATCAAATAACATGGTACACCCTCCTCCTCTTTTTCAAAAAATCTGGACGATCAACATGTAATCAATTTTACATGGCCTAACACTTGTTTTCTCTCACATAAACAATTTATACGAGTTGAGTGTCTCATGGTTCACAAGAGTAGAAAATACTTCTCACAAGATGTTATAAGGTAAGGAAAGGTAACAAATATACCATTCTGGTTAAAAATGTGTCACTTATCTAATTACATGACTTGCATTTGCAGATTTGGAGTATAGAAAATTACTCTATTTTCATAATTTCATCATGAATTTCATAATCTAATTCATATTCCACTTTTAAATTTAAAGGGAAAAAAAAAAAAAAAATTCAGCGCAGAATAAAGCACAAATTTAAAACACACTAAAGACTTTTCATACATGATATTGTCAACTAGGGCTGCGACGTGTAGTCGAATGCTCGAGTACCCGCACGGTTGACAACTACTCGGGTACGATTTCTTGTACCCGAATATTCGGCCGCAAAAAAAAAAAAAATCTGTCCAGGCCGACGCTTACCCGTGCCTGGGTGAGCGGCGGCCGCCGCTGGCATGGTGCCGTCACCACTCAGAAACTGGGACCAAATGTCTGGATTTCTGTTTGGACTTGTAGGAAAATGGATTATTCTGCCATCTTTGGTTTTTAAAACAGCATTGTTTACTGTTATTATTATTAAATCGGCGTCTTCAACTGCAACTCGAAGTAAAATTGCATGCGTTTTCGACGACAGAACTGGGATACTGCTCTAAGGGTATGGTGGTGGCGAAGAAAAATCAAAAAAAAAAATACAAAAAAAAAAATACAAAAAATCAACAAAAAAATAAAAATAAAAAAAATCATAAAAAACATGGCGTCCGAATATTCGAGTATTCGCTTGTAAGCCTGGGAGTTTACTCGGGTACCTCATTACACTGTTGTGCACAGCCTTATTGTCAACCATCCTACAAAAAAAATGTATGACCCAGTATACACCACCATATGTAAATGAGGTTTACAGCATAACTGAACATAATCTGGTGAAATCTTGGAGCTAATTCACTTTTCCACTGGGTGCCTTTAAATGTGATTCTGTTAAATAAACTGCAAAGGAAAGAACTTTTAATCTCGATTTTGGAGAACATCTATATCAGACGTAGCAGAGAAACAAAAACTAGGTCTTTCCTTTGCATTTTTTAAAACAGAATCAACAGAATCACATTGCAGGCACCTGGTGCGAGAACGCACTGGAACCGAAATCTTACCATAACGGCATTCGATTCCCTTGCTCCCTGAGCATCACGTCTATCAGCATCTTCATCATCCATCCCAAGGAAGGCTCTCATTGCAATGCGAGATGCCGCTGATTTAGCATCTTTTTTTGTTCTCCCCTTTCCTTTTCACAAGAGACAAAGGAAAAAAACATTATTATTATTATCTTACATAGGATTTGGGTTAGAAAACAGAAACGACTTCACATTAGCTTTTTAAATATGGCTATTTGAGAATCCACTGCTTTAAGATCTTACTTTGTTCTTCCCTTTCCAATTACCAATGACAAGGGACATAAATCAACTTAGGTTTGTCATTTGAAAATGTAATTTGGTTGGCAACATCACAGAGCAGGTATTCAATGTAAAACTTAAGATTAAATCATTATCTTCCATAGCATTTTATTTAGCAAAGAAAGTTAGCTTCACATCGAATTTCAGTTTTGTACTTCAGCAAGCAAAACTAAGACCGTATCACTTAGCTAATACGATGTCAAAGGTATGAAGCTTAGTTTCATTGTTTTCTCAGCCTCAGCACAGCTACAAACTTCCTTTAACAACCTCAAAATGACAATTGTTTTAAAAACCATTGTATTGCTTGCGTACAATTGAATTCACAAAATGTTATCGGACCCTCTGCCAGGCTTAAGTAGCTATAAGTAGCTTAAGTCTGCAGGCTAGCTTCTTGAAACTCAGGGTAAAATATTTGGCCAAGGAATATTACCAAATATTGATGTCTAAATATTTTGTCTGAGCCCAAAACTAAGAAATACTGAATACTATTTTCAAATCCTTCTTACCTTGTGGAAACTTTTTGCCATCCACTTTGGCCACCATGGCAAAGTTGCATGTGATCATTCCCCTAGTTCCCTCTGGTACCACCTCCTCGAACGCCAGGGTCAGGCGTTGCAACTGGCAGAACTCGTTGAATGCCATGACAGGGTTCTTCTTGCCAGAGATGAATCCACGAATGAGTTCCTTAGGCACATCCAGGGTCTCGGCCTTGGCTATGACGGGGCGCACATCCCCATCGTCGGAAGTGGCTTCTGGCTGCTTGGCTAATAGATCCTGAGCAAGAGAAAGGGGGGAAACGGGAGATACCACTTTACAAATGACTGCAAGCTGAGGAAATGTATGGTATGAAATAAATACCAAATCTCTCATATCAGGAAATAGCTTTTAAATCAACATCTCAATAGGCGAATCCTCTGGATATTGGGCTATTAACCCCCTGGGTAAGATGAACAGGAATCAAGGGAATTTTGCTTCACAAATGACTGCAAGCCGCGGGGTAGAGAAAGGGGCACATCCAGCCTGTGCCCCCCCCCCACCCCCTTTTCAGTAGCACTACAGGAAATCTCTACCCAAGGAATAAGTGTAGGTATTCTGAAAAATGAGAAGTATTCCTGCCCTTTGATGTACAATATTCCTTAAGAAAATGTACAAGAGATATATAAATGAAGATATTCTTGGTACGATGTGATGCCTTTTAGCATGACATGGGCGCACAGCCATTATCTTGAAAATGTGACGTACCAGTTGAAGTTGTACATGTATCATGCACCAAGATTTAGTTGGGAAGACTTTCTAAATCAATAACTAAACCTTTACTTTTCATTTTTCAATGAGGGAAACTCATAGCTGAGAAGATAGAAATTATATTTTGTGAATAATAAATATCTCAGAATATGTAAATTATTTCTTTGGGTGAAGTTTGCAAGTCCAATGTTATTGGGCAACCCCCCACCCCCCCCCCCCTTTTATTATTTTTTAAATTTAGGTAATTTCCTTAATTTTTATTTTTTTTCAATAACAATATTTTGGGAATGTTTGCCCACTCTTGTACAAAACCCAGATCTGTCCCTTACCTTTTCATTAAAAACGTTGATCTTGCTGTGGCTCTTGCTAGCCTGCTGATTGGCATATTGATAGTTTACTCCTCTCAAGTTACTCATGATGGTTCAGCTGGTTCAGTCTCAAAAGAAGACAAACAGAGTTGACTCTGAAAAAAATAAACAGTGTAGACCTACATATCAATCAAATACATTGATTTATAACTAATAGAGCATAGTTTGTGACTTGGTGTAACAAAACTAACTACATATTCATATCATCTTAGTGTGCATTTCCAGACACAAATATATCATCTGGCGACTGGGCCCAGTCTTACAAAGAGTTGATATTAATCGCAACTTATTTGCGATTGATATAAGAGATAGGAGATTACAAACTTGCGATTGATTTGGATCAATCGCAACTCTTTGTAAGAGCATGAAGACAGGGATCCGGGCTAACTCGGACCCGGGGACAACTCGGCCCAGATGCGAAAACGGTCATTTTTTGTCATTTTACCCTAACTCTAGCCCTAACCCTAACCCTAACCCTAAACCTAACCCTATAAACCTCAACATGCAAAAAGTGACCGTTTTTGCATCTGGGCCGAGTTGTCCCCGGGTCCGAGTTAGCCCGACTCCGAAGAGGGGGCCCAGGTAATGGAAAAGGAAATCAACCGATTCAAATTCTTATTCATACACACAAATTCCATAAATTTAAACTGAATCAGGATTGTTTTTAAATGTGGTAACTTTTGGCTGTGAAAATGCTGCCTAGATCTATACAACGTACAGAAACTTGTAATGAAGGGGGTTGTGGTCTGGACACCCAACAAAATTAAAGCCATCACTTTTGCCTTTGGATTTACCTAAAACTATATGCATTGATAGTTGATAGTCTATACCATCAAGCATATATATTCATCCTTCATAATATTGCCTAACATAAGTCATAAAATATTTATGAAAATTTCTTCAATTTCAAATCGCTGTTCTGTCCAGATTATAGCAACCTAGACTAGATAGATCTCATAATAATGCAGGTGTCAATTGTATGACCCACCCTATGGACCCCGGGGAAGGTGCGTCATGGTTGGGTCATTTACCATCAAGGTGTGACTCAGGGTACCGTCATTTTACTCCTATGGTCATGCAGTCACAATATTGACGGTGGGGTGTGTCGATGTCAGTCACTTTACAAGGTGCGTCACTGAATAAAGTACAGTGTATTCAAATGACAGTCAAAATCAACAACTGGTGCGTCATAATTTTGACCGAGGTACCGTCATTGGTAGCCTGAAGTTCGTCATAGTTTTGCCGCATATGTGCGTCATGGTATAGTAAAATCCGACGCACATTAGACAAGTGACGCACCATCCCCGGGGTTCATGGGGTGGGTCATACAATTGACAGGTGCATAACCCTTGGCTTTGGACTTCTGGACACGCAACATTCACATCTGGATAATACACATGTGCACTGCAGCACTGGGCTGGCAAACTTTTTTCATTTACAAAAAAATCAAGATGATAAACTATTACTTTTTGGAATTAATAATAGTTCAAGAAAGATTGTATATTGTACTTGTAGTCTTTCGAAATACACCAGGCCTGGCACCGCGCACCTCTCTTTCACGACATTTATCATTCACTCGGCCTCGGTGCGGTGTTGTGTGCACATGCACGCCGCACAAGTGGCCGCGCAGGAGCTATCAATATCATCAGTCTAGTGCCATTCATTATCACCACCATCCAACTTCCACCAAGGCAAATTCATCTAGAATCTACTCTTCTTTCTTCTTTTGTAAGTTTTCACTTCAACTCGTGGTAGCTATTCAAACAATTAAATTACCAAAAAGGCTATACACTCACCCAATTAAATCAATACTCTTCTCCTCTTGTCAGTCACGTCAGGAAGGAAAATCTCTCAACTAGGATTCACAAATTCAATGAAATGTCTCCTCACAGCTGACGCTCATAAATCAAAATTGCAACATATCTTCACGCACTGAATTAAAGGGTGATAAATGTAGGGAGGGCTTGTAAGTTGCACTTAGCACGCAGCATATGAGTAGTAAGTTACCACTGACCTCTACTACTGGTAGAGGTCTGTGGTAGGTCTATATGGTGGTAGTAACCCCCCAACGCACGTATTTCATTCATTGTGGCTTGCCATTTATTAGAAGCACTTGCGTACTGATTGGGGCATATTGGAAGGGGGCATATTGGAAGGGGGGGGGGGGGTCGAGTTGCAATTGACCCCCACACAAAGTTCAAACGTGGCTTATTTCTAATTCGATACTGATGATTTACAAATGTTGCTGAAATTACATGATTTTCTGTTTTGGGGTTCCTCGATCAGATCACTTTTGCCCATTATATGCCAGAGGTGGAATTTTCCCGAGGGGTGACGGGGGTCCGGGCCCCCAGGCATCCCCCCCCCTGGTTCCGCCACTGGTGTTTTACATGGTCGCTCCTGTCAAGTTTTTCATTGATATATTCATCAAGGAACTTTGTACATGTTTTTCTCCATTCATGTACAAAGAAAAAAAATCTATTTTATTATTTAGAGCAATTAAGCTTGTCATTAGATTTTCTACCTCTATAATATATCAATAGAATCATATCTATCATTAATTCTAGGATTTTTGTTTTGAAGTCATTCACAGTTCCATATTATCTTTTTGTTATATAGGCTTGTGTATAATGCTGGAACAAGAACACTGACGGAAGATCTAGAAAATGAAACTGTGTCAATATTGTTTCTGAGATTTTAGAAGAACACATGTAAAGCTTCAATCAAAAGAGGGCGCCAGATGGCCCCATCAGTATTAAACACTCTCTCGTTACTATACCAATCTGACTGTACTATCCTTTGTCGTCTGACATTAAATGCCATCGAACTAAGCTTGAAACATGATGACAGCGGTGAAAGTTTGTAAATCCATGTAGGAAAGTGTTTGTAATACACCATTAACTCTATTATGCGTCTGCATACCGTGTTATGAACTGGAATTCACCTGTTTACTTTGAGAGTCAACTCAACGTATAGTCAGCCCCACTCATGTAAGTTTGTGTAGTGTTACTTGCATGCAAAGCATTGACATTCGAGATCTCTGTCTGAATTGTTTGCTGTGGTGTACAACATGCCTGACACTGTGTCTCCTGAGGGTACTGAGGGTGATTTGCAAGGGGCCCATTTCGTAAAGCCTTCTGTCCAACCCCCTGGTCATTTCCATGCGGCTGCGGGAAATGTAGGTCTAGTTGAAGGGTGGAAAATCTGGAGACAGCAATGGGACAACTACACTATTCTCACAAACCTCTCCAAACAACTAGATCGGTACCAAACTGCACTACTACTGCACAGTGTGGGACAAGATTGTCTGCGTGTCTACAACGGCATGAAGTTTGCTAATGCCGCTGAAGTGAAAGTGTGAAATGCTCTGTGATACTGGATAAGTTTGATAAACATTTCCTTGGTGAGAGCAGAGAATTCTTTGAAAGATTCAAGTTCAATCAACGCAGTCAGGAAGATGGTGAATCTATTGAACAGTATGTGACAGCTCTGCGTACAATGAGTAAGACGTGTGGATTCTGTGACTGCATGAATGACAAATTGCTCGTTGATCGTGTTCTACTGGGAGTACGTGATGATCGTATGCGAGAACTACTCATCTCCAAATCTGATCTTGACCTCTCTACTGCCATTGATGTTTGTAAAGCAGTTGAAGCGACGTCTACTCACATGAAGGCGTTGAAAAGTGAGGAAATCAACAGGGTGAATCGAAAACCTTTCCCTAAACATGCTAAAACTGGAAGTGGAAAGCAGAAGTTTGTAAAGCAGAAGCCGAAAGAGCTCAAAAAGTGCAAGTTCTGTAATAAATCACACGAAATGAAGAAGGAATGCTGCCCTGCATGGGGTCAAAAGTGCAATGTGTGCCATAAGCCCAATCACTTCAAGGGATCTGCAGTGTGTACTTCCAAGAGTGTTCACCAACTCGAAGATGATGAGTACTCCTCCACTGAAAGTATCAGTGTTGTACAGATAAATACAGTAAGTCCTGAAGATGGACCAATTTTTTGCAACATGCTACTAAATGGTCGAAGAGTACAGTTCCAGTTGGACTCTGGAGCAACAGTGAGTGTTCTCCCACAGAAGTTTCTGTCTGAAGAAGATGTAGTGAGAAATGAATGCATCCATCTCCGGATGTGGAACCACTCTCCGCTACTACGTGCTGTGGGAAAGTGCAAAGTCGTGACAAGGAATCCAGCTACTGGAAAAAAGTACAGGATTGACTATGTCATAGTTAAGGAGGATCTGACTCCACTGCTAAGCAAAACAGCTTCTGAGAAGATGCAGCTTATCACTGTTCACTACGAATCTATGGAAATAGTCCACAACATATTTCCTGAGAATGTCTGCAACCTAGCTCCAGAGAATCTTCACAAAGAGTATCCTGTGGTCTTCTCATCCTCTGTGACTGGTACTCTGCCGGGGAACGATGTTCATCTGACTGTTCTGGATGATGCTACCCCTAGTGTTCGTCCTGCTAGAGTGATACCAGAATCCTTGAAGTATTGTGAAGGATGAACTTGATGCACTGCAGACAAGAGACCTGATTGAGGAAGTAAGTTCTCCAACTGACTGGGTAAGCCAGATGGCTGTTGTACAGAAGAAATCTGGTAAAGTGCGTGTGTGCTTAGACCCTAGACCACTCAATCTCGTGCTGAAAAGAGAACATTATCCTCTGCCTGTTCTCGATGATATCCTGCCTCAACTGTCCAATGCAACGGTCTTCTCCATCTGTGATCTCAAAGATGGATATTTGCACTGTGTTCTTGACGATGACTCAAGTCTGCTAACTACCTTTGCAACGCCCTGGGGAAGGTATAAATGGAAACGTCTACCATTTGGCTTGAAGGTTAGCAGCGAAATCTTCCAAAAGAGACTTCATCTAGCACTGGATGGTCTTCAAGGGGTACGATGTGTGGCAGATGACATCATAATCTGGGGTAACAGTGATGCTGAGCATGATACCCGACTACAGAGTCTTCTACAGAGATGTCAAACTGTTGGCATAGTGTTGAGCAAGGAGAAATGCCAATTTCGACTGAAGGAAATCTCGTTCCTAGGCCACATAGTATCCAACTCTGGACTGAAAGCTGATCCATCCAAGATCGATGCAATCCTGAACATGAGTTCTCCAACCTGCAAGGATGACATCCATCGCTTACGTGGCATGGTCAATTATTTGGCCAGGTATCTGCCCAAACTTTCTGATGTCATGAAGCCTCTCAATGACTTAACCCACAACAACTCTGCGTGGACTTGGGACTCCAACCATGACAAAGCCTTTAGGTTGCTGAAAGAGATGCTGATACAAGCTCCTGTGTTGGCGTTCTACAACCAAAGCAAGCCACTTCAAATCCAAACTGATGCCAGTGCTACAGGGTTAGGTGCTGTGATGCTACAGGATGGTCAACCAATAGCATATGCCAGTAGGATGCTGAGTGATCCTGAGACCAGATACTCTGTTATTGAGAAGGAGATGCTAGCAATAGTCTTTGCACTGGAAAAGTGGAACCAGTTCACTTTTGGTCGTAAGACAACAGTATATAGTGACCACAAACCACTGGAGTGCATTGTGAAGAAGGCCCTGGACAAAGCTCCCAAACGCCTACAAGGAATGTTACTACGCGCCATGGCGTATGATGTTGAAGTGAAATACCTTAAAGGGAAGGACAACATCTTGGCTGATGCACTAAGCCGTGCTTCTCTTCCGTATGAGAGCGGACAGCATGATCTAGAGGTGGTGAATGCTGTCAAACTCTTGTCTCTCCCTGATGACAAGATAGCTGAGATAAAGAGACAGACTACCCAAGATCCAACTCTCTCCCAGCTCAAAGACACCATACTTGATGGGTGGCCAGACAACAAGACAAAGCTTCCTTTGTCACTGACTCCATACTTCAGTTTCAGAGATGAACTTTCGGTGACTGATGATCTGATTTTCAAGGGAGAACGGCTGGTAATCCCTAAGCAGATGAGGCGACAGATCAAGGAGGAGTTACACATTGGCCACAATGGAGTCGAAGGAACTTTGAGAAGAGCCCGTGAATATGTCTATTGGCCAGGTATGAACAAGGAGATAAAGGAGTGGATCCAGACATGCGAGATCTGTCAAGAAAACTCAGTCTCTCAACCTGCCCAACCTTTGATGTCTCATCCTATCTCTGACAGGCCATGGTCAAGAATTGGAATCGATCTCTTCCATCATGATAACGAGAACTATCTCATTATGGTCTGTTACTACTCCAATTTCTTTGAGATAGAAAAGCTACAGAGGACGACTGCCCCCGCAGTTATCAAGCGACTGAAACGTCACATCGGACGCTATGGAGTGCCAGAGATCATTGTCTCAGACAATGGACCTCCTTTCTCTTCAAGGGACTTTGCTGAGTTTGCCAAAGAAATGGGAATCAAGCATAACACCATCTCACCTCACAACAGCAAGGCAAATGGCAAGGCAGAGTCTGCTGTTAAGACTGCCAAAAGACTGCTTACCAAATGCAAGGACACTGGAGATAACGTTGATCTAGCCTTACTCAACGTTCGTAATACACCAACTCAAGGTACCCAGACCAGTCCTGCGCAAAGGTTCATGGGTAGACGAACACGTACACTCCTACCCACCACAACTCAGTTGTTGATGCCTGATCGTGACTCAGGACCTGATGTCGAGAAACTCAATTCAAACCAGAGACGACAGGAGAAGTACTTCAACAGAAATACAAGGAAGCTCAAGGATCTTCCACTTGGAGCAACTGTACGTGTGAAGCCATACAACCATGGAAAGAAATGGAAGAAAGCGGTGATCCTGAAGAAACTAGACGATCGCTCATATGAAGTTCGCTGTGATGGTCAAACATTTTGTAGAAACAGAGAACATCTCAGAGCGACCTCATCCACGTCAGATACACTTGATCCTATTCCCAACATGTTTAACTGGGAATGCCAGGACAACAACCAACCCAAGGTGAGGACTACAGAGCAGCGTCAATCTACCACTACAAGTCCTGTGAAGTTTCGCGGTGATGGTACATCTGAGACGCTTGACGAGAACAACACAAGCTCGCTGAGACGTTCAAACAGACAACGTCGAGAACCGCATAAGATGAAAGATTTCGTAACATTTTGAACACTTAAAAAGAGAACATTCGCGAGATAGGTGAATGACATCACTTCATCTCACTCTGTTTGGACATTTGAACTTTTTTTTAAATTTGAAGAAACTGGACTCTAAACACAATCCCAAATTTTCTGACACTATGAAGACTCACAAGAACTCAAAAGGACTCTGATATTTTTTGCTTTGAAATATTATTTTGTGCAGTTATATGATTGTAAAAGATCTCATAAACCAATCTTTTGATATTCTTTAATCTTTTATCTGTTTTGGAACCAGGTTGATATTGACCTCCAAAATTGAGACATTCTCCGGCACAAAGCTCAAAGAGGGGAGGATGTGTCAATATTGTTTCTGAGATTTTAGAAGAACACATGTAAAGCTTCAATCAAAAGAGGGCGCCAGATGGCCCCATCAGTATTAAACACTCTCTCGTTACTATACCAATCTGACTGTACTATCCTTTGTCGTCTGACATTAAATGCCATCGAACTAAGCTTGAAACAGAAACATATTACGAAAATGATCAGTAAATATATCAGGATACTTTTTATTTTTTTATTTTTATTTTTATATTTTTATTATTATTTTAACCGCACATTCACTAAACAATGTGTATATCTGCTTACTATTGACTGTGCGCATCAACCCACAGTGCGTTAATCTTCATTTCATGAAGCCTGCACTTTTCAGGAAGAAGATGCTACATAACTAATGTACCGCAGTCCATTGCATTGCACAACGCAAGCTCAGCCAAGCGGATGACGTATAGTGACGTCATAAAATCATGTTTATTCATGTTCATCCAGCCTAGCACAAGTTGCTCGTAATGCATGCCGGACAGGCGTAGGAAAGATGACGTAATGGTATCGAAATACAACAAATGATATTCATATCAAATAGCTTACGTACGTCTATTATGTAGAAGCTCTTTGTCCTTGTCTGCCCGAAGTTTGGGAGGACAAGCTCTTTCAACATCCCCATAGAAAAAAATAGACTGGGGCTGTAGTCTCATTTAAAGAAAGGAACAATTTCGGGACAGTTCAAAATAATGCTGGGAAATCGAAATTAAAATGATACCGTTTTAAAAACCAGCAAGATATGGTTTGAGGACAAGGTAATTCATTGCTCGGCAGTCTTGACCGTATTTGGAACAGAGCATCCAATATACCTGATATTTAGTACACTATAAATTAAAACGAATAACTATAAACAAACAATTAATGGACCTCTTTATATACCCAATTAAGACTATGGGTCTTTATTGTTGAGAACTAAATGATTCTGCTCGGTCATACAGGCTAGGTGGGGAAATGTTTAGTTCATAGACTTCAATTTGTAAGGCCCTTTGTACCACCGTGCAAGAATTTATAGGGCGCTTCTATTAAATTTATAAGAGAAGTAAAACCCTGTTCATCATTGTTTCGATCATGGTGCAAAGTTGTAAACAGACTGGAAAGGGCTAGTACGGGACAGTAGAGAGTGAATAAAACTAGGAAATTATAATTGAAAATGTAAAATACGTTGTAAACCTAGGAAAAAGAGACTCTTGAATCCAGTTTTAAAAATGGACATGGCTTTGTGGCTAAAGCTACCAGCCGCAGGCTACGCTGACTGTCCGCCAGCTAGCTGACTGTCCGCCAGCTAGCTGACTGTCCGCCAGCTAGCTGACTGTCCGCCAGCTAGCTGACTGTCCGCCAGCTAGCTGACTGTCCGCCAGCTAGCTGACTGTCCGCCAGCTAGCTGACTGTCCGCCAGCTAGCTGACTGTCCGCCAGCTAGCTGACTGTCCGCCAGCTAGCTGACTGTCCGCCAGCTAGCTGACTGTCCGCCAGCTAGCTGACTGTCCGCCAGCTAGCTGACTGTCCGCCAGCTAGCTGACTGTCCGCCAGCTAGCTGACTGTCCGCCAGCTAGCTGACTGTCCGCCAGCTAGCTGACTGTCCGCCAGCTAGCTGACTGTCCGCCAGCTAGCTGACGGCCAAAAAAAAAAAAAAAAAAAAAAAATAGTGCTCACTACCCCCCCCCCCCCCTCACTGAGTGTATTTTTTTCATACTTATA